>SEYY01021137.1:12500-15000 GCA_009176605.1 Armadillidium nasatum
CTATCTTCGGGGTTTTCCATTATTTACTGCATATATATATATATATATATATATATATATATATATATATATATATATATATATATATATATATATATATATATATATATATATATATATATATATATATAATTACTAATTCGCTTTGAGGAGTAATAAATAACTTTTAATACGTGATGATTTATTTACATTTGAATCGTAGATTGAGTCTTCTCAACATTATAAACTTTAAAAGCTACCATTAGAACTGTAATAAATAGACATATCTTTCTAACCAAACCTATATATAAATAGAGAGCCAAAAGTTGTAAGAATAAATAGAAAGAAATAAAATCCTTGGGAAATCCATCTATTATCTTTCTTAATAAAAGGAATAAATAGATAGAGTAGGAAAAGAATGATAGAATAAAAGAATGTAAGAAGAGAATAGAAAAAAGTAAAATAGAAAAAGTCGTCAATAATATATATAGATATTTTTAAGGGCAAACTTATCTCAAACATAGAAACTTTAGTCATTTATTGCCTCCCTTTTCAGAACATTAAAAGATTTTACTGGCAAAGTTTAGCGACTGTTTTCGCCATTTCGTTCCAGCCACTTCCGAAGTAAATTTCCGTAGTCGGATAAAGCCATTTTTTTTCTTCTTCTTTCTTTTCAGTAAAAGATATTACTCTATGGAATTATGAAAATGTTTTGATTAGAAGTAACTGGGTATTGAGGAAAGGATACATAGTATAACTGGGTATGTGTATTGGGTATTAGGGAACAGATAAATAGTATACTGTTCTGTACACACGCAATAGATTGGTAAAATGATACATGGTATGAGAATAGGTTTTTGAAATACAATTTATGTTAGTGTTAATGTGTCAATAGACGTTTTAGTTATTTGGTCTCCGATTGCTACGAATCCAAGATGCTTTGCAGTTTGTGTGAAAACTATCCACTTACTTATAAACTGAGTTTTATTAGCCAATATATTAAAATATTTTGGTTAACCAAAAACAGTAAATGATCTGTGAATTTTTATATATATATATATATATATATATATATATATATATATATATATATATATATATATATATATATATATATATATATATATATATATATATATATATATATATATATATATATATATATATATATATATATATCTCCACTGGTGGTCAAAGGCCAGAGGCCTAATGTCCACCAGAATTGGGGATAGCAGAATCAAGTACCGATTAAATACCGACATACCCCGATACATGAAGCTTAAAAGTGTGAAAATCAAAGTAGGTTGAGAAAACAGATAAAGGGAGTGTGTTCCAGACTTTACCAATAGAGTACATGTAAGATTGAGCATAGTTGTTAAGTCTGAGATCGGAGAGTTGGACAGAGAAAGGATGAGATTGTGTAGAAAGTCGTGTTGCACGAGCTCTTCTCAATGGAGGAGGTATGCGACGTGAGAGTTCAGAAGAGCCGTGTCCATTGTAATAGCGATAGGATAGTAAAGAGAGAGTGACGCAACAATTTGACTGACAGAAAAATATTGAAAAGAGTTAGTAAGAGCAAAAGAATTTATATTTTTATTATTAGATAATAATAATTAATTATTATTATTATATAAAGACCTGGACTTCATCTTTTCGAGAAGAGCTGTATGTGTGGAACTACCTTATATGTGTTAGGCGTACTCCATACAGGGGAGAACAAGGCCCCTATTAAGAGCAAGAAACTGGAATGGCGTAAAAAAATCACGAAGGAGCCTCAGAACACCAAACCTCTTAGAAGCTTGTTTAGAAAGACAAGTAATGTGATCTTTCCAAGAAAGATCACGAAAAAAAGAAAAACCGAGAATATTAAGGACAGATGAAGGTTTGAGTTGAGTGTTTTAGAAGAAGATATCATAGATGCGTGGAAGGTAGAATCGAGAAGAAAGATGGAGAATTGAGTTATTGAAACATTGAAAACGACCATGTTTTCTCTGCCTAAATTTGAAATACCAGAAAGATCAGAGATCAGTTGCTCGAAGGCAAACCTCCTGCGTTAATTAACTTATATATATATATATATATATATATATATATATATATATATATATATATATATATATATATATATATATATATATATATATATATATATATATATATATATATATATATATATATATATATATATATATATATATATATATATATATATATATATATATATATATATATATATATAAACTATTCAGAAAATAATGGCACCGCCTCACTATCTGTATTTCTTTGAACTTTGAGACTCTTTATAAATAGTTGAAATTGATAAGATGAGGGTGTGGCCATTTTAGGCCAAGATTAGACAAAATATTACGGCCAAGGATAAATTTTATCCTTTGAAATATACTATTAAAAGTTCGTATTTAGAATGGTTTTTTAGAGCTTTGTTTTCTTTTTTTGTATTTAAAATGTTTTTTTAAAGCGTTGTTTTCTTTTTATACTTTGAATGTCACAGAGCAGATAATTC
>SEYY01021138.1:0-2500 GCA_009176605.1 Armadillidium nasatum
TATATATATATATATATATATATATATATATATATATATATATATATATATATATATATAAATATCTTTTATTATCGAGGACAATTTGATATTTTTTAAATATCGTTATTTTTTTTATATATCGGCATTCATAGTTTAAGTATTAACTTTTAATTAGCAGAAAGAGTAATAAAATTTGGCTGATTAAATAAGAAACTGAAATATAAGCCCAAAATTGTTTTTTATTAAGAAAAATGATGAAGCGCAATTGGTAAGCGCTAATTTCAAAAAACTTCCGCAAAAGCGCAAAATATTTTTAAAGCGCAAATTTGCGCTTTTTGCGCTCTTAAAAAAGTTGTTAAGCGCAAAATGCAAAAGCGCACATTTTCGAAATTTAGCGCAAAACGCAAAGCGCAAATTTAAAGCGCAATTTGCGCTTTTGCGCTTCATTTGCGCTTATGCCCACCTCTGATAATATATATAATATATAATTATATATATATATATATATATATATATATATATATATATATATATATATATATAATATATATATATATTATATATATATATTTATATCAAATAAAAAAAAACTCTCTCTGAAAATAAAATGGAAAATAAATAAAAAAATATAAATATAGTTATATATATATATTATATATATTATATATTATATATATATATATATATATATATATATATATATATATATATATATAATATATATATATATATATATTATATATAGTACACTCCATGTAGCCTATATATTTTGGGTGTGAGCTCCAGTTTGAGGATCCACAAAATTTTTACTGTGGTTAAAAGTAAGATGTTTAAAAAATGTTTTTTTACGACAACTGATGAACTTAAAAACTTAAATTGGGTGTTATGCCCAGCATATGTCTACGGGGGGCTCTGCCCACCGTACCCCCCGACCCGTGAGTGATGATAATATTGTCGACTACTTTTCCTTTCCACAATTTGGGGGATTTTTCATTTTTTTTTTCCGAGAGAGTTCCCCCATTTGAGCTTGTGCCTATATATATATATATATATTATATATATATATATATATAGAATATATATATATATATATATATATATATATATATATATATATAATATATATATATATATATATATATATATATAATATATATATATATAATATAATATATAATATATAATATATATATATAAGCCTTTTAAAAAACCTCTTTTTAATTAGGAAAGAATCACTCCCACTAGGCTAGGTTTTCCACGGATCAAAAAAAAAAAAAAAATAAAAATATCACGCGTGGAACATCCTTATCAAAATAGAAGACTTAAAAGGTTGAATTTTGTCCCAAAAAAAGTCACTGAGTTCTCGTTTTTCACAGTGTTTAAAACGAAGTTTAGCTTCGAAAATTTCATTTGAACTTATCAAAGTTATTATTTTACTTTTATAAATAAAAGTTATTATTTTACTTTCATTCTTTCGGAGGTTGCTCAAAATAAGTTATTCGTAAGTAAATAATTTGATAAAGTCTTTTAAAAATGAACTTAATTTATAAGTACAATTAAAAAATTAAAAGAGAGTAAAATTATCAAAGTTCTTACAATGATTTTCTCAACTTAATATTTTGTTGTTTTATTTTAAATTAATTTTTGGTTAAAATATCCTCAGGTACAATAGTTTAAAATTAAAACATCTAAACAAGAGAAAGTATATTAAGTATTCCAAAGGTAAAAAATAAATTATTATTTAAAATTAAGATAAATTTATTATTAAGAAATCTAAAAAAATTAAAAAAAATAAAAATATTTCATAGCAAATAGAGAAGGATAAAAATTTTGAAATAATAAATCAAAAAAAAAATTTTGAATCCAGATTTTTTTTATCAAGCTTCAAAATTTTGTTTGTAAAAAGAGTCTTTTTTTTTAATATTTCAACCCTTCCATAATATTTTTATATTATTTATTGATCAGTGAATATTTGTGTGAATATGTTTGTGAGTGTATATGGAAGACTTCCTTAACATTAATGCTTTCTTTTAAATGATATTCATTGATTTATTGATTGCTATTTTATCAATAATTTAATGTTTTTACAGAAATATTAACAAAATAGGAAATTTTGCCTCTATCTCTTAATAATAACAATAATAATAATAATAATAATAATAATAATAATAATAATAATAATAATAATAATAATAATAATAATAATAATAATAATAATAATAATAATAATAATAATAATAATAATAATTTAATAACAATAATATTTTTATTATTATTATTAATTATTATTATTATTATTATTATTATTATTATTATTATTATTATTATTATTATTATTATTATTATTATTATTATTATTATTATTAATACTATTATTATTATTATTATTATTATTATTATTATTATTATTATTATTTTTATCATTATCATTATTATTATTATTAATGTTATTATTATTCATAAATATATTATTTTTTAAAATGAAATTAGGTAGAGTTAGTGAGATCGGAAGGGTTGA
>SEYY01021138.1:7500-15000 GCA_009176605.1 Armadillidium nasatum
AAGTATGCAAATCAAAGATAGTGTGGAAAATAGAAGAAGGATGTGTGTCAATGACTTTACCAGAAGAAAAAAAATATGAAAATGAGCTTCACAGTTTAGTTTCTTGTTGGAAGCTTAGCAGTTAAAGCTAAGAATAAATGAAAAGACGAAAATGAAACCTCTCCTCAACTGAAGACGCATGCGACAAGAATTTTGGAGAATTGTTGTAGTGATAGCGAAAAAAAGAGGAGAGCAGTAGATCGAAAGATAGAAAATGATTGGAGAGCAAGTTAAAAACAAAAATTTGATAAGTTCATAAGCTATAAGCTTCTCTCTTTCAAGAAAACTTGAGTGAACAGATTCACTCTAAATATGCATTGCATACTTTATTGGAAGACAAACAATAACTCCATAGAAGGCAAGTAGCTGGTATATTGTTCAGATACCTGAATTAACCCTTTAAAATCATGCTTGCTGGAAAAAACAATGTGGTCCTTCAAACATAGATCATGAAAAAAAGAAAGACCAATAGTATTAATTAAACCTAAAGTCTAGTAGAACATCAGATTTAAAAAAGCAAAAAAAAAAAAAAAAAAAAAAAAAAAAAAATGAGTAATGAAGAGAGTAATCATCAAAATAAGTGTGGGTAAGTGATAAAATGTGTTTATTTTATGAAAAATATAGAAACATGAAAATCAAACAAAACCTTGAAGACCATTATTGATAAATTCAAAGAATTAACAGTGGCAGTCTACGTCAGCTGTTTTATAAAGACCGAATGAAAAGATAAAAGAGTCTACAGAGAAAAGAATAGATACGGAAGGAGAAAGCTTCAAAATCGAAGCATTGTACCAGACTCTATTGAAATCATCTTTCGAAGTGATTAACGCCATGGTAATTAACCACCAAAATGCCACGAAGTAGGAGACAAAGAAAGAGAGAGAAGGGAACGAAGATTTAAAGTCGAACATTGCTCCTTTTTCAGACACTCGGATATAAGATTGGAAGATTTAGGATATTTTCAATCTTTCTATTAAGAGTTGATTTACAAATTTTGGAGAAAACAATATACAAAGCGAAGTCATTGTTAGAGGATTGAGAGGGCGCATCTTTTTCTATTACACTGGTAGAATGAGTTCAAGCCTCTAGTTAGATACCACAGTGAATATTGGTAGAGAGAGAACTGTTATATATATATATATATATATATATATATATATATATATATATATATATATATATATATATATATATATATATATATATATATATATAATATATATATATATATATATATATATATATATATATATATATATATATATATATATATATGCAGAAATTTTTGAGGCTGCTGTACGAGGAATCGAACTCTAACCTCTAATCTGGCAAAGAGAGAGTGTTACCTCTAAACCATGACAAGGATTCAGGGTTGATTCCTCGTATATCAGACTCAAAAAGTTTATATATTTAACTCGACAAGCCATGGGATTTTGATACTTGCTATATATATATATATATATATATATATATATATATATATATAATATATATATATATATATATATATATATATATAATATATATATATATATATATATATATATATATATATATATATATATATATATATATATTAGTGATGGATCGGATGTCATATTTTCCAAATTTGCGGATGCGGATGCGGATGCGGATGTTGAATTTTGGAGAAGTGCGGATGATGCGGATGTTGAATTTTTGAAAGTGCGGATGCGGATGCGGATTTTGAATTTTCGAAAAGTTCGGATGCGGATGCGGATGCGGATGTTAATTTTCGAAAAATGCGATGCGGATGCGGATGCGGATTTTGATGAGGATGCGGATGCGGATGTTAATTTTGATGAGGATGCGGATGCGGATGCGGATGCGGATGTGGATCTTATTTATATATATATATATATATATATATATATATATATATATATATATATATATATATATATATATATATATATATATATATATATATATATATATATATATATATATATATATTTCACTATCACCTTTCATACTTTCGTGAGGTGGTGCCCGCCACAATTCCCTTACAAACATAACTATTCTTACCTTTCAACGCTTTCACCACCTCCCTCCATCTCTGTCTCCACAAATCTTCTACCCTCGTCTAAACTCAAATTCCTTCCATCAAAATCACTCTCACTCCATCCATCCATCTCCACTTCGGCCTTCCCCTCCCCCTACCCTTCCCTATCTACATCGGATCTACGTACCTTGCCAACCATTCTGTTCTCTTTCATTCTTCACATATGTCCAAACCATTTTAGCACATTCCTCCTCCTCTCTATCAATTACACCCTTCTTCCATTTGCATATCTCCCTTATTCTTTCATTTCTAATCCTATCAATCCTTCTCAATTTATATATCGCTCTCAAATCTTTCATCTCAAAGACATTGAAACTTTTTCTCGACCGAGCACTTATCGTCTATGTTTCACACACATACAATACAGAAGGTGAACACATACATTCAAACATTCTTATCTTTATTTCTTTCGAAATTTTTCCTTTCTTCCATACTTTTCTTAGGCCCCCAATATTTTCATTCCTTCTACCACTCTGTTCTTTATTCCTTTTTCCGTCCCACCCTTACCTTCCACCCAACATTACTAGATATTTGAATTCATTCACCTCCTCAAGTTTCCATTCTACTTCAAACCAATTCCTCATTCCACATTTCCTCATCCCCACCTCCAATCCTCATAACTTTATTCTTCGCTGGATTAAATTTCAATCTCGTGTTTGCACATTTCCCTTCAAACCTCTCACAAGTATTCTCATCTTTTCTAACAGATTCTGTCACCAACACATGCCGCATCATCTGCAAAAAGTAAAACATTCACTTCACATTCACCCTCCATATTTCTCAACGTAATACTCTTCCCTTCTCTCTCCATTTTTCTAAGTAAACCATTCATCAATAGATTAAATAACATGGAGATATTACAAACCCCTGTCTCAATCCCACTCCCTATGCTAAACCAATCCGATAGTTCTCTCTTCACCCTCACTCTTGATCTACAATTCGCATATATATATATATATATATATATATATATATATATATATATATATATATATATATATATATATATATATATATATATATAATATATATATATATATATATATATATATATATATATATATATATAGTGATGGATCGGATGTCATATTTTCTAATTTGCGGATGCGGATGCGGATGCGGATGTTGAATTTTTGAAAAGTGCGGATGCGGATGCGGATGCGGATGTTGAATTTCCGAAAGTGCGGATGCGGATGCGGATGCGGATGTTGAATTTTCGAAATGCGGATGCGGATGCGGATTTTTTTGGATGCGATGTTATTTTGATGCGGATGCCATCACATATATATATATATATATATATATATTATATATATATATATATATATATATATATATATATATATATATATATATATATATATATATATATATATATATATATTTTATGTCTCCTCCGGTGGGCAAAGGCCGAAGGCCTACCAATATCCACCGAGTTGGGAAGCAATCAGATTCGGGGGTCACTAATGGCCAACGTGACCCGATACACGGCGTTTAAAAGTGTGCAAGTCAAAGGAAGTTGGGAAAACAGATAAAGGGAGTGTGTTCCTGACTTTACCAGTAGAGTACATGTAAGATTGAGCATAGCGGTTAAGTCTGGGGTCGGACAGTTGGACAGAGAAAGGATGAGAGTGTGTAGAAAGACGTGTCGCACGAGCCCTTCTCAGTGGAGGAGGTATGCGACGTGAGAGTTCAGAAGAGCAATGTCCGTTGTAATAGCGATAGTAAAGAGAGAGTGACGCAACAATTCGACGGGAAGAAAGAGATTGGAGAGAGTTAGTAAGAGCAGGAGAGTTGATAAGACGAAAAGCCCTAGACTCCACCTTTTCAAGATGAGCTTTCATGTGTGGAACCACCCCAGATTGTGAGGCGTACTCCATACAGGGGCGAACAACACCCCTATCAGAGCAGCAACTGGGGTGGCGTAAAAAAACTACGAAGGCGCACAGAACACCCAACCTCTTAGAAGCTTGTTTAGAGAGAGAAATAATGTGATCTTTCCAAGAAAGATCACGAGAAAAAAAAACACCGAGAATATTGAGAACAGATGAAGGTTTGAGTTGAGTGTTTTCGAAGATGTCATAGTTGTGTGGAAAATTGTGTAGAGTAGAATATATATATATATATATATATATATATATATATATATATATATATATATATATATATATATATATATATATATATATATATATATATATATATATATATATATATATATATATATATATATATATATATATATATAATACAGATGGCCTTTAGCATGTAAAAAAATCGAAATGTGGAATTATGAAAAGTTTTGTAATAGAAAATTGGAAGAAAGAAGTCGAAGACTCGATAGAGATTAGTAACAAATTCGAAGAAATTTTAAATTCTTTAAGTTTTCAATTATACAAATTCCAAAGCATCACTTCGCCAATTTTATCTTCAATTTTCCAATTGTTTGATGTTGGTAATTTTGGATCTTTAATTGTATTAAGTGAACTTCGTAGGATTATTAATCACGAAAGGTTAGTCTATATTATATATATATATATATATATATATATATATATATATATATATATATATATATATATATATATATATATATATATATATATATATATATATATATATACGTATATATATTGTTCACCATATGATATACTTCAAAATTTTTAAAGAAACTTATTTTCTATATGTAATAAAAGCTTGAAGCAAGTAAAGAACTTAGGTTCCATTTCAGCATTCCATAGTGTTTGTTTTTCATACTTTTATAAATCTCCTTTTTTACATTAAAAGAAGAGAAATCATTCATAAAAATAATTTTAAACAAAATAAATAGTCTTGATGGTTGTAACAGTCTCAATGGCGTCCATTTAGCTCTTAAAAGATAAAAGTTCTGACTTTGTGGACGGTTCAGTTATTTAGAAAATAGATTATTTTTTTTCGATCGAAACAAGTATTGGTTTGTATCCTGTTTGAGATACTTTATTGTATCATTATATATATATATATATATATATATATATATATATATATATATATATATATATATATATATATATATATATATATATATATATATATATATATATATATATATATTATTATATATTATTTTTTTTTTTTTTTTTTTTTTTTTTTTTTTTATTTTTTTTTTTTTTTTATTAGAGGAACTGAAGCAACAAAACTTTATTACGCTAAAAAGGTTCTTTATCATGTTAATTATTATTTAGTTTCACAAGAATTAAATGAATTGTTTAAGCTTCCACCTGAAACACAATGCTTAGAAAAAGGAGTTTATTATTTGGCAAAAGCGCTTCGGCCTCAAGACTTCCTTGATGTCGAATGTGAGGAGGTAGGAATGATTTTTGTATTTTAAACATTACGTCCGTGGATTATTTATAACATTTATATTCATTTTCAATCCTAATTCTATTTTCAAAAATATTTGTCTTTCTGTTTTATTTTCAGGTCTCTTCAAAATTAGACCAACTAGCTTATGAAGTTCAGTCTCACCTAAAGACTAAGAATCCGAATCATCCTGCTGCATCCATTGAATTATTTTCTGCAGAAGAGCCTCTGGAAAATACAAAATGGTCAGATGAAGAGTGTCGGGAAATCTTTAATATCATTAGGTATATTTTGCTTTCAAATGTAAGTTAATTTTCCTTTACGTAAAAGTGTTTATGATATATAAATTATTATAGAGATATTTTTGATAAGGACATGATAAATAATTGAAATGTATACTTTCGAAGTGACTTTCCCCTAGTCTAAACTCACTTCATTTAATAGTTGGATTTTTTCTTTCTTTCCCAGGTAACATTCGTTCTGTTTGTAATATTTAATTGTAATTGTAAAGATTCTAATTGTTAATTAAAAATTACGTTTTATAATATAAATATTTATTGCTCCTCGATTTAGTCCCAAGGTTTTTTTTAACTTTATTTAACTATTTTAGGACTAAATGAAAACTTATAGAATTATTGTTAATTAAATTAAACTTCCCTTTAAAAATTTAAATTAATAGAAGGTCAAACATTTCTTTTTTAATTAAAAAAAAAAAAAAAAAAAAAAAAAAAAAAAAAAAAAAAAGTTTTTTAAAAAAAATTGTGTTTAAAAGTTTTTTTATTTTTAGCAGGTATTTAGAGGAGGGAAAGAGCTAAAACTTTTATTTAAGACACATTTTAAAACCTATTTGTTTGGTTAGAGATACAGCCTCTCAAACTTTGGAGATTTTGAAATTTCCAATTTTTACATTTTTTGAAATTGCCCATTTTCATAAGCTATATCTCAAAAAGAACAAATAGCATTGAATAAAGTATTGAATAAAATTTGAAGCCCTGTTCCTCCTCTACACACCCTCCATATATGAAAGCCTTTTGATATACAGTTTTTTTAAATGTTTTTGTCCGTAGGTGTGAATTTTTCAAATTTTGGAAAAAAAAAAAATAATTTCGACACCTGGTCAAGTAAGGGCATATAACTTTTTTTTTCTGTAACTCAGAGAACAAAACTATGTTAGAAGCTTTTGTAACCAATAGATTTTAGAAATACACACAACAAATTTCAAACAAAATTTTTTTTGACTTGACCTCACCGTAGATTTAAACGTACCTTAAATTTCCCCCCCCCCCTTCCCCCCTCAAAGAAAAAACTTTTAAACGGTTAATCCCTTGTAAAAACGTTAGAAATAAGTTAATACTAAAATTTTCAGGAGAATCAGACAAAATAAAAAAAAAATTCAACATTTGGATCCTTCCCTTTTTTACTTTCAATTGCAAAATCTTTAATTATGAGGGCAATGTCAATGACAATAGTAATTCAATGGAAATCATTAATAGAACTATTTCTTTTTGAAAAAGAGGAACTCACATTGTTGGGTTTTAAAAGTAAATCAGGGTGAAATTGTAAAAGAACACGTACAAATTCTCTTTAAATAGAACACTTAGGGATTCTCCTTCATTTTATTCAATGTGACTATATGAAGGTCTTCAGCATGCCTTTTAACATGCCTTAAAATTATTTTGACAAAGGAAACTTTGTTCAATATTTGTCAGCTTGGTTTACATTTCTTTCAATTCGTCAAAATGTTGCCTACTTTTGCAAATGTATTCAAAACTATTTCAAATGTTTAAACTATAATTTTATCCTTTTTATTCCGTTTACGCTCTTTCTAATTATTTTTATAATAATAGCAATAATAATAATAATAATAATAATAATAATAATAATAATAATAATAATAATAATAATAATAATTCAGGATAACTTCAGAAAAAATGATAATATTAGCAATATTTTTTCATACAAAGGGAGAAGGGAAAATGGAATAAATCATTATTTTTCAATCCTTTTCATCTCCGTGAGTCACCGATTTGGGATTC
>SEYY01021138.1:22500-27500 GCA_009176605.1 Armadillidium nasatum
TAGTACCTGTATAAAAAGAGGAGAACTATTTAATTATATAATAAAGAATAATCAATATTTACTTAATGAATTACAACGAACATATTTCGCAGACTGGAAAAATTATAGTTCAACTTTAGATCTTACATTAGTTAATGAAAAATTTGTATATAAGTTACATTGTTTCTGTCATTTTCAAATAATAGTCTCAACTAACTATGAATTAGACAGGAAATTTCGAAAACCTAAATGGTGTGTAGAGAGTAAAGATTGGGGATGATATGAATCTTTATTGAAGTTGCCTGATATTGATCCTCAGTTAACTGTAGATCAAAATAATAGTCTTCTGGTCACATCTATATTGATAACAGCAGGAAAATTTTTAAAAACCTCATCAAAAAATGTTAATATAAAGAAATGTAATTCGTGGTGGACGAAATGTGAAATTGCAATTACAGAGAAAAATCGGCTTTATCGTTATTTTCAGAAAAATCTAATTCATGAGAATCTTTTAGTTTTAAAGTAGATGCCAAAAGACAAAACTAGGCATATTGTCAAATATGCATAAAAAGAATATACAAAGATTGTTATATTCTATTAATCGTAATTCATCATTAACACAAGTATGGAATAAGGCAAAATTTCTGAAAATATCCAAAAAATTGGGTTATTGTAGGAAAGTAAAATAAAGCAGGATCCTAAGATAGTTAGTGATATTCTTATTCAGTCTTTTGCTCAGATTAGTAGTATAAAATCTTATAAGGAAGATTTTTTTATATATAAAACTAAAAAAGGAAAACTTATTTGAGGTATATAAGGATATAATGGGATTTTTACTTTGGAGGAATTGAATTATGCTTTGACACAAATTAAAAGAAATTTTTCAGCTGGAAAAGATAATGTTTTTATCCTTTTCTGCAACATTTAAACCAGCATAATAAAGAAATTTTTTTACAATTTGGGAGGGAGGATTATTTCCTGATGACTGGAGATTATCTCTTCTAATACATATATTAAAAGCCAATAAAATAGTCACTGATCCCAAGTCTTATAGATCCATAGCTTTGACAAGTTACTTATGTAAGGTGTTGGAAAGAATGATTCATAAACGATTGTTGTCTTACCTACATGATGAAAATGTTATAAACAAAAATCAGAGTGGGTTTCGGAAAATTTCTCAACAATGGATAATCTTATTAGATTAAAGGGAGATATTAGGGAAATATTTATAAGAGATTAATACTTATCAACCATATTTTTGGATATAGAAAAAGCATATGACAAAACTTGGATACATGGAATTTTGATGAAACTACACGATATTGGATTGAGAGACAATTTGCCAATATTTATTGAGAATTTTTTAGCACAAAGAAAGATACAATTAATTGTGGAGGATAAATATTCTGATATATTTGAAATGGAGTGTGGAATTCCTCAGGGCAGTGTGCTGAGTCCTGTTTTATTTTCACTATTTATAAATAATATATTGGACATAAAACCTCAAGAAGTGCGATACTCTAATTATGCTGATGTTTTGGCTATGTGATATTAATATGGAAAGCAAGAAATATCTTGTGTGGTGATGTGGTATACTTTGAATGACACAACAAACTGATCTACGAGATGGGGAGTAACTTTCTCTGCAACAAAGTCTGTTGCAATGATATTTACCCATAAGAAAGGGGATGGAAATGTATTCCTAAATCTAAATAATCAAAATATACAGTTTAAAAATAATCATAAATTCTTAGGGTTAATCTTTGGTAGAAGGTTGACATAGAGAGCATATATTAATCAAATCAAATTAAGATGTGAAAAAGTAATACCTCTTCTAAAATATATTGGGGTAAAAAATATGAATGTGATAGGAAGTTATTGTTATACTTATGTAGTACATTAATAAGAACAAAAATTAATTATGGTTGCTTTATTTGCAATACTCTTTCTCAGGAATTATCTCATATACTCAATAGAATACAATATCAATCCTTCAGTATAGCCATAGGTGCACTAAAAAGTACTGTTGTGGACCATCTGGAGGTTGAAGCATATATTATGCCATTGCATATAAAAAGAAATATGTTGGGGCTAGGATATATTATGAGTAGATTGTCAAAGATTGATCATCCTGTTAAGTTATTTTTGAAGAATTTTTTCATTGTGATTTTTATGAGCAGAGAGGGTTGCCACTGATTTGTATTAGTAAATTAAAAATAAATAAATAAATAAATAAATAAATAAATACTTAAACGGGTATATTCAAAAAATTACATCAAGAAAAATTGATGCATTGAAAGATAGTAAATATTATATATGTTTTATAGATGGCTCAAAGGATTATGAAAATACAGGTAGTGTTGTGTTGTATGATGAATTTATGATGCAGTTTTTGTTTCCTAATTATAGCTCCATATTTACTGCCGAAGCTTATGCAATATATAAAGCTTTGCATCATTTTTTGTCTAAACCATATTTCCAGTTAGCAATATTTATTGATTCCTTAAATGTAGTAAAATCAATTGAAGGAGACTACACAACACATTTTATAATACAAAAATACATAATATATTATATCAATTAATGAATAGAGAATTAATTATAATATGGACCCCAAGTCACGTAGGAATAATCTTACATGACAGGGTGAATAAAGCAGCTAAATTGTTTTTAATACAAGGACTTCCTGTAAATTTGGGATATTCTGAAAATGAATTTAAAAAATTGTGTTCAAGAATTTTTTATAGAAAGTGGCAAAACAGGTGGAATTATTGTAGGGCTTTCTGTCACAAATAAGGCCTCTGATTCAGGATTATAAGAACTTGCAGCTGAATTTTGTTCAGTTTATTATTTATAATCCTTTGACCTGAATGAGAAGAGTTGGAATTAGGGTTACAATTGAATAATTTAGGATACTTACTATTATAGCAAGACATGTTGAAGGATAAGCAAATCTGGTGTTCGGTTATCTTTATTACATGTATAACTGGGCTTCGTGAGACGAAAAGGAAGCTTTAAGAGAACCCAGATCTGGAGTGCCTTGGTAAAACTTGTGCTGAAAAATTGCAGTGGCAAACATGAGTTCTCTACAATGACGGCTTCGTGTAGAACCCTCAGATGAATGTGACTTGCAGCTGGTATATGCATAAAAATCTATTTGATGGCAGGGCGATGTCGAGGGGTTAAGTAATATTGTCGAGCACAAATAATAACAATGCTCTGCGTAAACTTGGCGAATATTGTTTTCCTTGGTACTTCCAACCGGCACAAGCATTGGCACAAGCGTGAAGAAATAGGACTCTAAGTAGCTAGTCTAGGTAAGGCTTGATACCTTCGCTGTACAGGGCATCCGTGAATTAAAGGGTGCGTTGACCGCTACACTATGAATGATTTCGAAGATTGTTGCTTTTTGAAGTTCCTTAATATACAAATTTACTAAATTTAAGAACACTAGAAGTATATATTTGAGTAGAAGAGACAAAAGAAAGGATAGTAAGAGGTGAATAAGAATAATATATAATAACCTCATACCTGAATCTAGAACTTTGAAGATTAGCAACGAACAAACAACTTGCATTTTATAAAACGTCTAACGCGTTGACCTATATTTGAAAAAGTGATTATTTGAAAACCGGTAGCTTGTATAGGTGCTAAACTATTAAGAGTTCAATATTGACACAAAAAAACAACCCAACTTTATAAACTTTTATGAAGAAGAATTTCTCCAATATAAAAGAAATAAAATAAACAAAAGTATATATAATAGATAAAATAGTAAAAGCATATAAATAATTTTTATAGGATTGGAGTTATACTTATAATGATGTGACAAGAATGAATCAAATAGCTCTGGCTAGACTGAGATTTGGTGTTGCTCTTATTAATACTCTGCATTACTATGATGGAAGTCCACCTCCAAGATGCAGTTTTGTAATGTAAATTTAACATTGGAAAATATATTTATAATCTGTCTGGTGTATGAAAATCATAGAAAATTATTACAGGAAATAAGTGAAAAACTTGCAATTCCATGTGATATCCCTACAATATTGTCCTCTTTGTTTCCTGGGGGAATCATTATTATATTTATCAAAATAAAGTATATATTTTCCTACTTTATAAAAATAAAATAAAATAAAATAAAATTTTAAAAATAATGATGGTCTTTTAACCTAAGTTTGTATTATTAGGTTGTTGGATCATAAAAAAATTATTACAGATAAAACAAAGAATTTATGTTATTAATTTTAAATTAGGCTTCAATTTTATATTTGAGAAGAAAAAATAGAAGGATTTGATACTCAAATATTTTTTTTTTTATTTATTTAAAAAAGATGTAAAAAAAAAAAAAAAACTTTATGAGAAAGTGGGAACTCTATACATTATTAAAGTGAAAAAATAAGAAACAAAAATATATAGGGACAATATTGGGAGTATTATTCTACTTCTACTGCTGAGATTTCTTCCTTTTCTGTATATTCTTCAATCTAAAATGGTTGAGCCAAGTCTGAAAAAAAATATTATAGATTTGACTCAAAATAAAACTTAATTTAAAAATCCAATTTTAAAAATATATTGTCAATTAAATTGTAGAAAAAATATATAATTTGGGTTCTCCTTCTCCTTTACTCATACATTACCAACAGAATATAAAAGGGCAAATTCTTCTAGTTTTATCAGCTAAAAACTAGATGAATTTTTTACTCACCCTTCTGTTGAGAGCATTGTAAATCCAAAATTTTCAGCTGTTGGTTTTCTTCCGGGTTTTGGCTTTCGCCTCTGGTTCTTTGTTAAGGAGGCAGTTTTCTCAAAAAATAAACTAAAAAAAAAACTAAAAGAAAAAACAAAATTTGAAAAAAAGTATAAAATACTTTTTATTTTTCAGTCTAGAAATATTTTTTGAGTAATGAAAAATGGGACAAGGTAGCCAAAAAAGTTTTAGCAACATTTTTTAATTTTTAATTCGAATATATATTTGATTTTAAATTAGATTTATAAATCAAATTTTATTTTTAAAAAAA
>SEYY01021138.1:32500-52500 GCA_009176605.1 Armadillidium nasatum
TTATAAGATTTTTTTCTATTCCCAATTATTATTCTTACTTAAAATTCTGCAAGGATTACAAAAATGTTAGCCTTTTTAATGTACTTTTAATAGTTTTTGTAATATTTAAGTATGTAGAAGTGCATCTGGCATAATGTTATATATATATATATATATATATATATATATATATATATATATATATATATATATATATATATATATATATATATATATATATATATATATATATATATATATATATATAGATATAAACAAGAAAAAAAAAAAACATAAAACTTGTAATTTTTCTTCCACAATTAAAAAAATAACCTCCCTCGAGATGAGACTTTAAGCAACTGTCGTAAGTTGCTACATATTACCGTGGTTGCTATATCTGTCTTATTAGGGCTTGAAATTTTACAGCCCATTTTTTAAATAATGGCAATGCTTGAAAAATAATATCGTACCCAAAAATTTGAAGTTCCCAAATGCATTTACTTCTTATTTTCTTTAATGATTTATACTTTTTATGTATTAAGTTGTTAAAAAATGAATTTAAATCACTTTTCTCTGGCAAAAATTTCATATTTATATCAACATCCTACGCCTGGTATTTTTAATTTGGAGGGGCTGCAGCCCCGGAGCCCATAATGACGAGCCGCCACTGTATATATATATATATATATATATATATATATATATATATATATATATATATATATATATATATATATATATATATATATATATATATATATATATATATATAATATATATATATATATATACTATATATATATATATATATATATATATATATATATATATATATATATATATATATATATATATAATATATATATATATATATATATATATATATATATATATATATATAATATATATATATATATTATATATATATATATATATATATATATAATATATATATTATAATAAATATATTATATTAAATTTTTTTAGTTAAAGGAGCAGAAAACTACTAAAAATTTCTAGAAGTAAAAAAAAAAATATCGTTGGTTCGATACTGAGGATAAAATATCGATATATCGATATATCGGGTTTGAAAATATCATCGATATTTTTCCGATACTATCGTAAAAAAGTATTTATATCGATATATATCGAACCTTTTGCAACATCCCTATTATTATATTATTATTATGAAGCCTATATAAAATGTGGTTTTAAAGTTAATTACTACAGAGTTAAACTCATTCCGTTTGTTTGTCTATATAGATCTTATAAATTTTTAGTATAGATCGCTCAATCAAATTGCACCCCATGTTTTGTTTTAAATTAAACCTTAATGTGAACTTCATTAGTATATCTAGTAAAAAATATGTATCATGAAAAGCAGGTAAGTCAGGGTTCTTGCAGCTTACCTCTGTTCTCATTTTCTTAGTTTAAACATATTAAATGCAAAGCAAGAAACTCAATTGGTCCTGTCCAATGATTAAATCTACTTTATCATCAAACTAAGACACACCCATAAGTTAGGTTTCTAATTTTTTAGTCATACATATGATTCAAACTAATAAAATTAATATAAGATGATTCGTGAAGATAGATAAAAAAAATACTTGAAGGCTACCATTCCATATCATGTCATAAAATTAGGAAAATTTCTGTAATTGCTTAGTTCATTGTATGAAATGAATATCATTTAAACTATAATGTACATGAATACAAATTAAATTCAATTAAGGAGATTCTAATGAAGCCCAATAGACCCTTCCTCCCTAAAAAAAAAGGAAATTTTTTTAAAATGCATGAAAAATTAAATGATATATAATATTTATAGGGACTTTATCCCCTAACTTGTGAGTAGTAGTGAAAAATAGAAAAATTTATTAATGGTAGTATTCACAGTGGTGGATTTGTTCATACAAGACCAGGTTGCTGAAACTAGCAATATACCCATGCATTGCGAGTTCAACTAAAACTCCGTTTAGCTATTTGAAACTAACAGTATATCCGACTAGTTTCTAGAACTACAAGGTTGCAGAATTATTGGCGTTACAAATTTTGTAAAGTAATATATATATATATATATATATATATATATATATATATATATATATATATATATATAGATATAGAGAGAGAGAGAGAGAGAGAGAGAGAGAGAGAGAGAGAACTTTGACAAAATTATAGAAATACCAAGAATGCATGAATTTATTTTTTTAAATGGTGTGGGACAACTTTTCGAATTCTTCTGGATATGGAAAACTAGACAAAATTTCAGTAGAGATGTTGGTGGTGGATTGTGATCACAAAATCTTTTCTCCAACATTTACTGACCACAAGGGATCATTGATATTAAGGTCTGGTGATTGTGGGGTCCAGCATAGACATGAAATCATACCTAAATCTTCATCAAATAAAGACTGGACAACATGACCTTTGTGAATTGTGGCCTTATTATCTTGATAAATGGCTCTACACCCAAGAAACATTCTTTGTATTATTTGATGAATCTTGTCACCTAAAATGTATACATAATCCCTGGCAATTACATTATCATGCATGGTGATAATTGGGCCTGCAGAATACTTTGATATGGCTTCTCAAACTATGACCAAGCCTCCTCCATACTTCATTTATGGCATAAGAGAGCCCAGATCATATTCCTGGGATAGTGTTCTACACTTGAAAACTGAGTCAGATGTGTGGAACAGCCTTAAGTTCAGTTCAGGAAAGGACTGTTTTCCATTGGTCTGCAGTCCAATCCTTATAAGTATTGCAACACAACCTGTTTGGAGTTAAAGAGATCGATTTTGGTTCTCGTTCCCAGCATGTGTCAAGATCGTTCCTTTACTCTCCTCTTTCTGGAATTCACTTAGTTTACAAGAGGTTTGGTGATTATAGCATGCCAGTCTTGGGTCCAATTAGCGAGAGTGGAAAATATTTCCACTCCTGATATGTGGTCTTTAGGCTGAAAGGCACAAAAGCAAATGCAATAAAACCATGGATTTAGTTGAAGAGGGAATGAACCTGCTTTTCCCATCAGCGATTACAGCCCCCACCTTATAGTCAGAAACTGAAGCATTGTAGTGGAGAGTAAGGGTAAAATCCAAACCAGGTGCATGTATTTTTAATCCCTCCCACATCCGGACAGGATATATTTTTCTTCCCTCACTCACAATAAAAGAAAATATTGGTAGATCTACTCACCATTCACAGTTGGTGGAAGTTCTACATACATAGCCTAACAGGAATGACTTCAGTCTCTAGAAACTTTTTGACCAAACCAACTCACTTGCACAATACCTGGAAAGAAACTAAAGCAGTCACTCCAGGGATAGTTAACTTAGAAGCAACGCAAAACCCCCCACCAGTCAGCTTGATCAAAGTGCCAGAAGATACATAGGTGGAGAGAAAGCATGAAAATTCAGAAAAATTAGATTGTTGTCAGAGTTACCAATAGGTGTGAAGTGTGTATTTATAGAGAGAAGGACTAGTAGTGAAGCATAAAGGTCAAGAGTGTGTGTTGGTTCTTTAATCATTTGCTCCAGATTGTTGAGAATGCGGAATGATTCAGCCTCCTCCTGGATCAGTATGAGAGAACCTGACCATTCACTATTGTGTACATTGAAATCCCCTAAATAGAGGACCTCAGTATTTAGATGTGAAATGTAACAGTCTTGTGAGTAGTAGTTAGATACTCAAAAAAGGTAGAAAAATCTGTTCTATTGAGAGAACATTAGCAGAAGAACAAGATTATTGTAGTGGTAGGAAGAAAGATTTTAAACCACAGAATATCGAAGTTAGAAGATTCAAGATTTACAAGAAGTGTTAACAGATTGCTAGTATGTACATAAACACATACTCTACCCTTAGAATGAAAATTTTGAAGTAAGGTATAGTTGGGTATATTAAAAAAATTTGGGAGGAATCCTTTGATATCTGGGTCTCAGACAAGAGCAAAAGGTTAGAATGAGTGTAAAAGAGGTGGTATTCCACAGATGCTAAATTAGAGCATAAACCATGGACATTGGTAAAATGTATAGATAGAGAACCTGCATCTGTACACACCCATCATTCTATACACACAATCATGATTACAAACAAATGAATAGCCAAACAGTCAAACAAACAAATAAAATAAAGTAAAACGAAAAATAACTATGTTAGAAACTTAAATATTTAAAATATCAGAAATTCACTTAAAGTAAAAAAAGAATTTAAAACTGGACAAGCACACACACACACACACACACACACACACACACACACACACACACAATATATATATATATATATATATATATATATATATATATATATATATATATATATATATATATATATATATATATATATATATATATATATATAGCAAGAACAGAAAAACAAATAATGATCGGAACATTTATATTAAGAGATTAGTATAATTAACCAAATTTTTAATTTTGACATTATTACAATTAATATGATAACTAACGTTTCGGCTATATCAACTTTAGCCATCATCAGAGAACTCTGAAAGTAGAAACAAAAACAGTAAATATGAAATGTTCCAATTACTAAATTTATAAAAAATAAAAATAAAAATAAGAAATAAAAAATAACAAAAAATAATAACACATAACACAAGCATAAATAAAAAATAAAATTAAACAACAAAATTCAAGTAAATAAGCAAAACTGAATAGAAATTAGTGAACATCTAGATGAAATTTATTGATAATGTAGTTGGTTGTTAAATAGAAAGAGAATAACATAATATAAATAAATACAATATAATAATACATAATACAAAAAAAATTATAAATATATATAAATACAAATGGAGTACAAATTATAAAATATTTATAATACATAATATAAGGCACCTCAATGGAATTGTGAACAGTTGGTAGTTCAAAATTTAGCAAAAGAAGGGAGGGGGGAAGGGGGCAGAAAAAAGCGTCCCAAGTCAATGTAAAAACAAAGAAAAGGTGAAGAGTACATAACCATAACATGAGTGAAACTAAGGTTGGAGTATATGTAATGGAACTGATTGCATGTTGTTGTTAAGAACAGGCTTATATTTAAAAATATAAATGGATTCAAGGATATGGAGTGAAAAAGGGTCTTTATTAGAATCAAGGATTGAAAAATGTTGAGGAAGAGGAAATGTGTTACATGACTGTGTATGTAGACGTATATTAGAGTGAGAGGGAGTAGTTAGTGGAAGAGAGGTACGAAAAGAAAGACCTCGGTGCTCAAAGATGCGTTCTCAATAGCCTGGTGGTAGAGCCAACGTAGCCCTTGGTACACAAGGGACAAGTATATTTATAGACCACCGAAGCCTTGAAAGGAAAAGGAAGAGAAGATTTGTAAGGAAAGAGAGAAGAAATTTTAAGGATGAGCTATAGGTAAAACGAAAGACTATATGAGGGAAATGGTATGAAAGAGATTTGCGTAATTGATAAGTCATAGAAGTGGTGGAGTGATCAAGAAAAGGGAAACTAAAGTACATCTTTTTTCTATGAGCAGAAGAAACCGGAAATGGAGGATGGTATTTGAGAGATAGAAACTGAGAGATGTATTTGGAAATCATGTGCAAAGGATAATTATGAGTATGAAAAAGATCAGTTCCATTACATATACTCCAACCTTAGTTTCACTCATGTTATGGTTATGTACTCTTCACCTTTTCTTTGTTTTTACATTGACTTGGGACGCTTTTTTCTGCCCCCTTCCCCCCTCCCTCCTTTTGCTAAATTTTGAACTACCAACTGTTCACAATTCCATTGAGGTGCCTTATATTATATATTATAAATATTTTATAATTTTTACTCTATTTGTATTTATATATATTTATAATTTTTTTTGTATTATGTATTATTTATTGTATTTATTTATTATTGTTATTCTCTTTCTATTTAACAACCAACTACATTATCAATAAATTTCATCTAGATGTTCACTAATTTCTATTCAGTTTTGCTTATTTACTTGAATTATGTTGTTTAATTTTATTTTTTATTTATGCTTGTGTTATGTGTTATTATTTTTTGTTGTTATTTTTTATTTCTTATTTTTATTTTTATTTTTTATAAATTTAGTAATTGGAACATTTCATATTTACTGTTTTTGTTTCTACTTTCAGAGTTCTCTGATGATGGCTAAAGTTGATATAGCCGAAACGTTAGTTATCATATTAATTGTAATAATGTCATAATTAAAAATTTGGTTAATTATACTAATCTCTTAATATAAATGCTACGATCATTATTTGTTTTTCTGTTCTTGCTGAAAATTAAGCTCAAGAGGAGCACTTCTATTTATACTATATATATATATATATATATATATATATATATATATATATATATATATATATATATATATATATATATATATATATATATATATATATATATATATATATATATATATATATATATATTAAAATAGATTAAAGAACTGTGTGCCCTTCATACTCTGAACAATTTATTTCAAGATTCTTCAGCTTTCAGTAAATCCAACCTTGATGCAATATGTGTAGCCCTTTCTCCAGGCAATTGGGTGAACCCGCACAAATCTCTTTTAGGAACAGGAAACTATGATATTAATGTTATAATGACTGCACTTTCAACAAAAGGATGTGGAGTGATTTGGTTTGATAAACGCAAGTATGTTACTCAAATTATTATTATTTTTATTACTATTATTATTATCAATATCTATTTGAGCATAATTTTATTTGTATGTTGGACATTATGTATATTTGTAAAATCATAATTATCACTCTATATATTATATGATTAGTACTACAGAATTACCATAAAATATTATGCTAAAATTCTATTTATGTACTAATTTAATTACTGAGGTTTGAATTGAAGCTACTATTCTAAGTAGCTTAATACATGTAAAATTGTAGAATTAATAAGAATTGTTGCAAATATACAATTTCTTGAATAAATTGAGAAAGTAAGAAATTATTTTTATTATTATTTTTAAATTTTAGGGACCCAAGTATCATAATTTTGGACAAAATTGTTGGATTTATTTTAAACATTCCATCTGAATATCGAATTGGTCCAGTTCAGCTTCCGCTAAAGAGAAAACATTGGGTTGCAATCAGGATCTTTAGAGGAATGTATTACAATCTTGATTCCAAGCTTGATGCTCCTGAACTCATTGGAAAGGTAATCATTTAGTTCTTTTTTTTTTTCTTTTTTTTTTTATCAAGGAGGGGAGATAGAAATAGTTATAAATATATGATTTAACTTTCCCAATATATCTTTTAACTTTGACTGTTCATGAAGTCATAGGATATGTACTGCTAAATTGTTTGCTATTGATAAAGGACCTCTTATTGAAAATGCTAGATTTGAAGAAAATTAAGTTGATGAATTTCTAAATGGAAATTTTTTAATTTTTTTTTTATTTGGATAAAACTTAATTTTCAACCTTACTTAGAATCCTAACCTATTAAAACTTTAAAAATTGGAAAGTATTAAGTAATCCTAAAAATATTCAGTTACAATTTAGAAAGGGACAGGGAAACATTTTTAAGCTTATATGATGGTCAGAATATATATATATATATATATATATATATATATATATATATATATATATATATATATATATATATATATATATATATATATATATATATATATATATATATATATATATATGACTCATATGGTAGAGTGATTGACTCACATGATTGAGGGCTCCAGTTCGATCCCACTTGGGGATCCTAGGTATATACTACCTAGAAAAGTTCCTCTCCTAAAGTAGGGCAATGCCTGTGAGATGTGAACTTTTTATATATATTTTTAGGATAACCACCAAAAAACATACATAGGACACTTTTATTTTAATTACACTCCGAAAATGTAGGATAGTTTTTTAGGATGTTAAGCAGCCGCATCTAAGGTGTAGATTGACTTGTCAAAATTCGGAGTTGACAACGTTAGGTGGAAATGGATAGGTTGTCTTTAAGCACAGATTTCCAATTCTGCAACAGTAATGCAAAAAAGAGAAATTGTAAATTATATTATTAAAAAATAAAATGTCACCTGCGCACTTACATCAAAATTTCAACTCACCATAAATCCTGAGGAAGACGTATATGGACTGATGAAAGTTTGAAAGAAACTTGATCCTTCACCAGGAGTTACAGAAGAGTTGTAAGCAACTTCAGCACGCAAGCTAATGTAGAATTTTAGGGCCTTTTGAATCACAATGAACTTGCTTGTCGTCCCTTTTCCATAGAAGAGAAACTGCTTCCTAAAATAGATTTCTAAAAACTTGGGAAGAGCAGTTAGACGAGAACAATCATAAATTAAAAAAATAGATAGAAAGGCTTTTCATTTGAATGAATAATATGTGTAAATCTTGAGTAAAATACTCGTTACCTCAAAGATAGTGTGCTCACCTTAAAGTACGATAAATGTATAATTTACACTTAGTATGCAATATGCATGAATCGAATACCTTAATTTTAGACAAACACAGTTTGAACACGTCAACCTTTGCTATATTTTAAGCAATTGAACCTTAATATGATTTAAGAGTAGATTTAATAAAAATTGCTCTAACGAGTCAATCTTTCCTTTATAGTTAAGGATTTTTAAACTCTTCTTTTTAAACGCTATGTTACAGCGAATGCGCAAACTTAAACAGTCTTGTCGCTACAATGACAAACGAAAAAAGCACAGCGTTATCACAAAGTTATGCTTTCGATACAAAGACAAACGAAAAAAGAGTTATGTTTTCGACACAACGACAAACGAAAAAAAAGTAATGTTAAGGCTTAACAACCTTCGAATTTGACTCAAAGCTGATTAAAATGAGACACATTTTACAAATTATATATATATATATATATATAATATATATATATATATATATATATATATATATAATATATATATATATATATATATATATATATATATATATATATAATATATATATATATATATATATATATACCATGACTCATATGGTAGAGTGATTGACTCACGTGATTGAGGGCTCCAGTTCGATCCCACTTGGGGATCCTAGGTATATACTACCTAGAAAAGTTCCTCTCCTAAAGTAGGGCAATGCCTGTGAGATGTGAACTTTATATATATATATATATATATATATATATATATATATATATATATATATATATATATATATATATATATATATATATATATATATATATATATATATATATAGGGGAGGACGTAGCGCCGTCCGAAGCGATGTAAGTACCCCCATTGGGCATAACCCACGGAGTGATAGGATGGGCTAGACCATTCCGTTTCACTCCGTTGCCCTTTGGTTCGTTCCTTTTCGCGTTTCACCTTCTCAGAGGGTCTCTAGTGTACCCTTGACTCACATTGGAGTGCCTATGCTCCAACCTTCCTCCTTCTTCACATGTGTCCTACAATATTTACAAACGCTTACACTTACATTACCTATTTTAAATTAATCAAAAATGGCAAAACTTAAATCTGCCTCGGAGAATCCAAGAGGGGCGGATTCCAAACATAGCCCCTCATCTACTCCTTCCCCCATCACCACTTGGGAGTTGGTGGCCTCCGGTGATGGGGTTGGCGCCACCAAGACCTCTATGCCGGCTTGCCCTGGTGCACGGTCTTCGTTTTTCATTAATTTCTGCAACATTCGCGGTCTTTTTTCTAATCTCCACTTTGTCGAACACCACCTCTCTTCTTCTAGACCTCATCTCTTGTTCTTAACTGAAACTCAGGTGTCTGAGTGCTCTGACAGCAAACCCTACTCTGTTTCCTCCTACTGTCTCTATCCTCAATTTTCAGCCAAAGGCGGATGTTGCGCATATGTGCGCAACGATGTTGTCAGTTCTCGTGTCTCTAATTTGGAGTCTTCTGAATTCTCAACTTTATGGCTTAAACTTTCTTGCAATTCTACAACTAAATTCATTTGCTTCTGTCTACTTATCCCCTAACTCTACAGACTATCCAAAATTCTTCGACTATCTTAACTCCAAAATAGAACACATTCTTTCTTCTTCTCCTTTCTCTGAAATCATCATTTTAGGTGATTTCAATGTTCACCACCGCCAATGGCTTTCATCTAGTTCTCAAGATCCAGCTGGTGAACTCGCCTTCCAATTTTCTATCCAGAACAACCTTGAGCAGTTGGTGCAACTCCCTACCCGTATCCCTGACCGTCTTGGTGATGAACCCAACATTCTAGACCTTTTTCTAACTTCTAATCCTTCTCCTTATACTGTTAAACTCTTTCCTCCTCTGGGTTCATCCGATCACCTTCTTATCTCCGTATCTTGTCCTGTCTCTTCAAGTCTTCCGCAAGAACGGCCCCCCGCCATCGGCGAGGAGACGTTTCTGGCATTTCGGTGCCACTAACTGGTCTGACTTGCGGTCGTACTTTTCTGATTTTCCATGGAATGATTACTGTTTCCGTGGGAGGGGTCCCTCGGAGTGTGCTGAGCGCATAACTGAGGTGATTCTCTCTGGCATGGAGGCGTACATTCCATATTCTTTCCCTTCTACTAAACCTAATAAACCTTGGTTTAACTCTGCTTGTTCTCGTGCTATCCGCCGCAGGGATGCTGCCTTCAGGGATTACCGTCGTCTTCAAACTCCAGAAACTCATGCAACTTATATTTCATCCCGGAATCGTGCAAAATCTATTCTTCGAGATACTAAAAACTCTTTTCTCCGTCGCAAATGCAATAATCTTTCTGGCTCCTCTTCCTCTCGCCCTTTCTGGCATTTTGCAAAAAATGTCAACTCTAACTTTGCTTCTTCCTCTTTCCCTCCTCTAGTATCTTCTGACGGTACAACTGCCGTTTTGCCTTCCTCTAAAGCTGAACTCTTTGCTCAAACTTTTGCCTTTAAATTCAACCTTAGACGATTCCGGAGCTGTTCCTACTCCTTCAACCCCCTCTAACTCATTTATGCCTAAAATTGTAATTTCTTCTAAAGACGTCACTTCTGCTCTCTCTGAGCTTAATACTAAGAAGGCGTACGGTCCTGATGGTATCCCTCCTGTGGTTCTCAAAACTTGTGCTTCCGAGCTTGCACCCTGCCTTGGTAAACTATTTCGTCTTTGTCTTTCTACTTCAACCTTCCCTTCTTGCTGGAAACGTGCGCTCATTCAACCTGTGCCGAAAAAGGGGGACCCCTCTCAGCCCTCTAACTATCGTCCTATTTCTTTAACCTCCGTTCTTTCTAAAGTTTTCGAATCTATCCTTAACAGGAAGATTTGGAAACATCTCAATTCTTCTAATCTTATCTCTGAGATCGCCAGTATGGCTTTCGAAAGAAACGCTCTACTGGTGATCTTCTTTCCCTTCTCTCTGACTCTTGGTCCTCCGCTCTTCGGCATTTCGGTGAATCTTTTGCTGTAGCGCTGGACATATCGAAAGCTTTCGATAGAGTCTGGCACAAAGCTTTGATTTCCAAACTTCCCTCTTTCGGAATCTATCCTTCTCTCTGTGACCTTCTCTCTGATTTCCTTTCCGGTCGTTCTATAGCAGCTGTTGTAGACGGCCACCGTTCATCCTTTAAATCTATTAATAGTGGTGTTCCTCAAGGATCTGTCCTATCCCCAACACTTTTTCTGTTTTTCATTAATGACCTTCTCTCTATTACTTCATCTCCTATCCACTCCTATGCTGATGACTCCACCCTTCATTACTCTTTTCATTTTGAAAGACGCCCCTCCCAGCAACAGTTAATAGAGGCAAGGAGGGTGGCCTTGGAGCAACTAACCTCTGATCTATCTCTCATTTCCAATTGGGGCAGAGAAAACATGGTCGTTTTCAATGCCTCAAAAACTCAATTCCTCCATCTCTCTACTCGACACAATCTTCCACACAACTACGATATCTTCTTCGAAAACACGCAACTCAAACCTTCATCTCTCCTTAATATTCTCGGTGTTTCTTTTTCTCGTGATCTTTCTTGGAAAGATCACATTACTTCTCTTTCTAAACAAGCTTCTAAGAGGTTGGGTGTTCTGAGGCGCCTTCAGTATTTCTTCACACCACCCCAGTTGCTTGCTCTGTATAGGGGTGTTGTTCGCCCCTGTATGGAGTATGCGTCACACATCTGGGGTGGTTCCACACACACAGCTCTCCTGGAAAAGGTGGAGTCTAGAGCTTTTCGCCTTATCAATTCTCCTGCTCTCACTAATTCTCTCCAATCTCTTTCTGCCCGTCGAAATGTTGCGTCACTCTCTCTCTACTATCGCTATTACAATGGACACTGCTCTTCTGAACTCTCTCGTCGCATACCTCCTCCATTAAGAAGGGCTCGTGCAACTCGTCTTTCTACACAGTCTCATCCTTTCTCTGTCCAACTCTCTGACCCCAGACTTAACCTCTATGCTCAATCTTACATTTACTCTACTGGTAAAGTCTGGAACACACTTCCTTCATCTATTTTCCCAACTACCTATGACTTAAGCACCTTTAAACGCCGTGTATCAGGTCATGTCGGCCTTTAATTTGACCATGTTTCCGACTTTCCTCCCAACTCTGGTGGAACAATGGTAGGCCTCTGGCCTTTGCCCACCAGAGGAGAAATAAAAAAAAAAAAAAAATATATATATATATATATATATATATATATATATATATATATATATATATATATATATATATATATATATATATATATATATATATATATATATATATATATATATATATATATAATATATATATATAGGGACCGACCAGGGCTAGAATTTTGCCATTGCTGGGGTTACCTAAAATTTGTAAATAGGTCAAAAGCACTGAAATTTTAGGTTAGATGCAAATTTAATTGAGGTTTGTTTAATTATAAGGAAGAAATAAAATAGTCAACATTCCCTTAAATTAATGATTATTTGCATTTTCTTCGAAAAAATATTACAAAATTACAGATTTTGTATAATAAAAGTTTTTAAAAAAATACAAAAATTTAAAAAAAAAAAAAAAAAAAAAATTATTTATAATTGTGATTCAACTGGTTTACCTAAGTTAGACCCTAAGGCAAAATTTGAAAAAATGTAAGATATAAAATTATCAATATAACCTGTATTTATACATATCATTGTTATTTTACTGCTGTGTATCAAATTTGTATCATTTTAGCTACATATCAAAATTATTTTGTTTATACTTTAAATATGGTTAAAAGATTAGCTTCAGCAGTATGGGAGTACTTTACAATGTTTCAGGATAGGCTCGAAATAGCTAAATGTAACATCTGCAGTCAGAAAATTAGAAGAGGACATCCGGGGGTGCCACAAGTAAAAAAATTTCAACCAAATCTTTATGGGGCATCTAAAATCAAAACACAAAGATGAACGTTCACTAGCAGAAAAGTTGCGGTCTAAAGAAACAAAAAAAAAAAGAAAATATTGAAAATCCAAGGAAAAAATTTTTAATTTTCTTATATTTTGTTTGGAAATTTTTTTTTATTATTTGTCTGATTGAGCTGAAATCTTCAGGGTATATGCATTTTTTTCCAAAGTTCTGAGTTGATTTCAAGCATTTTTTTGAGTCTATAAATAACTGTTTGAAAGTTATTTGGACCCAGAGTTGAAAAAAATGAATAGCGGGGTCAAACCACTGGTCCACATGAGCTGAAAATATAACTGAATAACCTTAGCCCCAATTTCTTGCAAAATGATCTAGCCACATTCAAAGTTTAATAAATAACATATTTGCCCAATTCATAATTTAAACATCTTTTAATAGTTTGTATATATAGTTTATTTAAGTGAATCGTTTTGGGCTAACCTTTATGATAGGACTTGATTATATTTTCCAACTTTGAAATAGTAAACTAAATTATTTAATGAACATAATAACATTCAAAAATTAATAAAGACTTAAATTTAATAAATAGTTTTAACAAGTGATTGAAACTTTAAAATGTTATACAATTAACTTTCGTTAATTAGTTAAGTTGTATTACTTGCTTTTATATTAATATAGTCAAATGCTAGATACTGTCTAAGTTTAAATTGATATAGCTACATTCTGTCACTAATATAATTTTACATAAAATATTAAATTAAATATTTCTTTATAGGTTATTAATAAGACAGTAATGTTGCTAATTACTGAATCCTAGGCACTGCTATTTTGGCAGAATGATCTAGGTACATTCGTATTCTAGAGACTCAAAATATTAATAGAATTTGTTATACCATATTTGTGGGATTGAAGGTGTAAATTATTTATAATAACCACAAAATTTTGGTACACTAATGATGTATCTTGAGAGTTTCCATTTCCTACGTTATTAAACGACGCATCTGCGCAAATTTTCATTTTGTTTATTTCTCAGCTTATTTAACGCAATTCTTGTGTCATTTTCTTTATCACCATAGTCAAACCTCTCACTTGTAGTTCCGTTTTTAAATTTCTTACTGAATGCACTTACTTTAATCGCAAATTCCGGTCTCGTATGTTGAGCCAAAAAATTAATTCTATCCACTATTGCTCAATATTCTGTCATTTTCTTATAGTTTAATTCACAATCCTCTCGTATCCTTCATATCAGGGCATTCAATAATTTTTATATATTTGATCCATTCAAATACATTGTTTTGCTTTTCAGTGTTTTCTCCAGTATATTTGAACTCCCTTACCTCTGATTCTCTACTTTAATCTCTGGATCATTTTATCTTGTAACTCCTCACATCCTACATAACAAAATGGTCAACGTGTGTACACATTATCCTTATTAATTTATTACTTTTCCTCCAATAAACTACTGTTGCATCCAATCTGCTTTTTCTTCCTTCAAATTCTTTATGAGAGAACATTCTGCAACATGTAAATAAACAAAATTTTTGCAATTAGTCAGAAAACAAACTCCGCATGCTACACAAAAGACCATTACATTATGAACGAGTTAGTTTTTTTTTTTTTTTTTTTTTTTTACAAAACGCCACCACTCACGGGCAGAGCCCTTTTCAAGGAGGGGGGTACCGTTGCCGAAGTTGACATCGTGGGTTCGTATTTCTTTGAAGAGGGTGGTAAAACTATTACCATAACTTCTGACCGTTATATCTATAAGCTCAAAACCTGTCCACAACTCGAGCACCTTAAATTTGAAGATCTAAGCATATGGTTTCATTAAGATGGAATTAGAGCACACAGATCATTGCAAGGGTTAAACGAAATATTTTTATATTGGCTGATTTTGTTGCATGGCCTGTCCAATTCCTTTACCTTCCCAGTTGTGATTTTCTTCAATGAGGCTACTTAAATTACAAATGAATACTCATTGACAGCAAACTCTTAATGCCCTTAAAGTTTTAAAGTTGCTATTCAGCAAAGAGATAGCCGCTTTTCCACCCGACATAGATCATCAAACCAATGAGTTCAGAAAATGACTCCAAGAATGTATAGGCAATGACAGCCAAAAATTTGGATATTTTCATCTTTAAAACATGATGAATTAAAGCAGTATTAAATGACGTTTCATGTGTGCAAATAATATATATATATATATATATATATATATATATATATATATATATATATATATATATATATATATATATATATATATATATATATATATATATATATATATATATATATATATATATATATATATATATATATATATATAAATCATTACCATCCAACCCTGTAGACTTGGCGCCTGTTAAATGCTATTCCTCCAGAATCTTCTCCATACATTTCTGTCTTCAAACATTCGGTTCTCTTCCACCTCTTCCAGTATCTTGTTCTCTCTTGATATGGCTCAGCCATCGCCTAAATATTTCTCTTTCTCGGTCTTCCCACCGGTCTCCTTTCCTCTCGTCTCCATTCCGACATCTCTCTCAACCTCCTTCCTCAATTCTCTTTGTGTCCAAACCATCTCAACTGGTTTCTTTCCACTCACTCCAAAATTGACTCACCTCCAGTTCTTCCTTCACCAGTTCATTCCTCATCCTATCTCTCAGCAATACTCCCCATATGAGTCTGAGTACTCTCATTTCCTCGGCTTCTATTCTGCTCTGCTCTTATGCATTGTATTTATTTCAGAACATTCTGAACTGTACAAAAATATTGGTCTAAGTATCGTTTCATATATTATCACTTTCACTTCTGTTGTATCTCTCTCTCATATTTAGCAGAAGATATAGCTTTCTCACATTCTTTGAGAATCTTCCTATTCTCTCCCACAATTCGTCTTTTCTCATTGAGCACCATTCTCAAATATTTAAACTTATTTGCTTGTTTAAGTCTAGTCTCTGCAATGTTCATAACTATATCTTTTCTCTCCCTTGCTAATACCATTATTTCTGTTTTCTCTCAGTTTATACTCATGCCCATTGAGTTCAGAACATCTATCTATTTATTCACAGCTTCCTGTAGATCCTCAACTCCTGATGTTGTAACTACCGCACCATCTGCATATAAGAACTTTTGTTCTTTATTCTCCCTTATGCATATCCTTTTATGACAGCTGTCCATATACAATGTGAAGAGCAATGGTACAGTTCACTGCCCTGTCTCACCCTGGTTTTCACTCCAAACCATCTCTCGCTTCCTCCTTCTCTTCCTATGGCCAGTTTTATAGGTTTTTCATACATGTTTTTAATATCTATAAAATTAATTTCCACTATATGTTGTACAGTGGGTTTTCTAACACTCTATAGTCTTTCTCTTTTTATAAAATTGAATGCTTTTTCCAAATTCATGAATGTCGCATATGCTTTCTTATTCTATTCTACGTTTTTCTCTTTCAGCATCCTCATATAGAATATGAAGTCTGTTATGCTTTTCCCTGGTCTAAAACCGTGTTGTCATTTTCCAATTTTATCTTCATTCTCAATCTTTTCTGTAAGAACCTCGTATACCTTACTCGCTCCTGTTATCAGTATTGTTCCTCTAAAATTTCCACATTCTCTTCTATTTCCCTTCTCATGTATTGGGCAAATTATTGCTTTCTTCTATTCTTATAGTATTTTTCCTTGTTTCCATATCTTGTTAAATATCAATGTTAACCATTTAATTATTCCCTCACCTTTCTTGAATAACTCTTTACTCAGTACATCGTATATTGCCCTCTTCCCATTTCTTAACTCTGTAATTGCCTCTCTCACTTCCTCTATCTCAATCATTCTGATTTCTTCCAGTCCTTGCCGTTCTTTCGGGGGTTCCCGGACCATATATATATATATATATATATATATATATATATATATATATATATATATATATATATATATATATATATATATATATATATATATATATATATATATATATATATATATATATATATATATATATATATATATATATATATATATGTAATATATTATATATATATATATATATATATATATATATATATATATATATATATATATATATATATATATATATATATATATATATATATATATATATATATATATATATATATATATATATATATATATATATATATATATATATATATATATATATATATATATATATATATATATATATCTTTTCAGGAAGAGGATTTGATGAAATATCTCCAAGATGAACTCAAAAGTAAAGATAAGGAACTGTTTATTGTAGTTACTCAAGAGGTGGAACAAGATAGAAGTTGGTGTATGGATGATCTCAAGAGGTCGATAGAAGTTGGTGTATGGATGATCTCTCGACTCAAGTTAATATGTTTGATTCATTAAATTCGCTTGGGTCGTCCACTGACGACTCTGGTGTGACAACTGCCTTTAACCCTCCAGGAATGAAATATATTGATCAGGAGAGTTTGGAAGGTTCTATTGAAGGAAACCTTAGTGTTAAGGACGATGCTATACTGGATAATACATTCCAGAAGACCTGATTTTGGCTTATTCAGACTTTTTTTATGTTTAATTTTTTTTTTTCAAGGATTTGTATTTAGTACAAACTTCATATGATTCTTACTTCACTCTTTTAAGCAATCTGTTCATTCCTACTTTGAATTAAGAGCTTTTTTTCTTTTTTATGTTGAATTGTTGCCTGAAAAACTAATGAGCAATTTCTTAACCGTTAACTATGAAATTTTTTTTTTTTTTTTAAATTTACCCATTCAGTCGCGAAATTCAGAATGTTTTTAGTCAATTGTTAAAATTTGGGTGCTCAGATATATTATTAATTATTATTATTTTGACTTATCAGTTTTTAAACTGAATGTAATCTTAAGTCATAATTGAGAATTTTAAAGGTATTTTGAACTCATTTGTGTCTAAGAAATTAAAATGTTTCATTTTTTTCTTTTTTGAAAAGACTTTTTAGATTTTCTATACCATTTAACCTTTAAGGATACTTACTTATACAGTGTAACTGCTTATTTATTTAATAACAATTTTATATTAATCGTTGCTTTAAATTCTCACCTTGATTTGTAAGCTAGAGATTATAAAGTTTATTTTTCATTCTTGTTCTCTTTCTCTTTGTTAATTTTTATCTCAGGGTATTTTAGTCACATTCATTCTTCATAATGTTTAGTTTGCGTTATAATGTAGAAGTGTCGTCTTTAGTTCTTTTAATTTTAATTTTTTTTTTTTTTTTATCAGCTCTCTATTGTTGTTTAGATTTTTTTTTTTTTTTTTTTTTTTTATAATATACCTAAAAAAGCCATTTGTTTTTCCTTCAGTAAGTAGATAACCAACAGTGAATTTCCTTATAAGTAATCAAATCCAGAATTGAAAGTTTGTACTCCGCTCATTTACCCCCTAAGTAACCTCAGCTTCTGTTTGTGGAGCTGACACTTTCTTATATGTTTTAATAAAATGTAAGAGCAAAGGTTTTTTTAAGCTCTGTTTCATAAAAATATTTTTACTCACTTTTTGAAAACCTTTTCGCATATTTAGTATTAAACTTTTTGATGTTACATTTTTCTGTATACTTTTCAACTATTATAAGTTTCAATAGTTCTACTTTCTTTCTTTTCCGAATTTAAATGTTACAATTTTCTGCCTTTTCAATGATTGAAAAAAAAAAAGCCGGAAAAAAACTACTGTTAAGGTGATTTTTACTCACTGCCCATTAATAATAATAATATTATTATTATTATTATCATTATTATTATTATTATTATTATTATTATTATTATTATTATTAATGTTTGTATGGTAAGTTGTTAATATTATGTTTACAATCTAATGTTATTATGACAATGACTGCAAGTGCTTTTTTCCGAATGTTATAATATAAAAAGTTTGCTTAATAATATTATCTAGTCAGGTTCAAGTTATTCCTTTTTAAAAATAGCTTAGCAAGCTTTTCAATTCTAACTTTATAGAATTAAGGTTTATACGGATAAATATATTTAGAGGCCATATTTTTGAAGTTATAATATTTTGAGTTTTATTTATTTTTCTTTTGTAATTGTCAAAAAAGGTTTCGTAATTTGAAACATACTTTTAAAAAAATGAGTTGTTTTTTTTTTTTTTTTTTTAGTAGGGAAAAATAATTGTTAAAACTTTTTTTTATATATATTTCATATTATCCAGTTCAAACAAAAAATAATAAATAAATATATATATATAAATATATATATTTTTTTTCTTTGTTGTTAAGCTTTTAATATTTTATTGTCAGCCTTTTAAGCTTTACGATTTTTAAAATATGTTGCAAAATTATATTTATATGGATTGAGAGTTCTTTTAAACTTACTCTTTTTAAAGTTTTACAAAACCTTTCAACTCTTTGTTTAAATTATTTGACTCTAGATTGAGATGGGAGAAACTTAAAAGATTTTTTTTTAAATTTTAATGTAATCTTTTGAATATACAATTCAAATTAAGTAAATTGCTGTATTGTATGATATTTTAATTAATTTACAGTTTGCGTCAAGGTTTATTATTACTAATCTCGATACTCACAAATCACTAAAAACACAAACAATATGTAGGTCAGTACCCACAGTCATATAGCATACAAATATTATTTTTCCCAGTCACTTTTTAGCCAGAAAATTCTGTCATCTGGATTCAGAATCAAACCAACTGTGGTTTCGACCATCCTATGATTTGAG
>SEYY01021138.1:57500-67500 GCA_009176605.1 Armadillidium nasatum
GCGGTGGAATTGCCTCAGGGTGGCGCTGTACCTCTTTTTACTGATGTCCCAGACAGGCTTGTAGCCAGAAAAAACTTTGAGGAGGGGCAAAACTATTAATTAGTATATATTTTTTCCTTTTTACCCATATCTATATATGTATAATAGGAGCAAAACTAGTGTACCCTATTTTTATTTATATTAAGTATAAGCCTAATCAAAGAATACAATTTTGTTGTTAGTTGCCACTAATCTGATGTACAAATATACAGAGTATTTGAACATCGATATAAAGACTGAAATAGATTTTAGATGTGGTGATTCGGAACCATTATGACCATATAGAATATATGTTGTCATCCAAAGTGTAATGAATTTTGAATTTGACATATGATCATAATAGCTCCAAACGACATATAAAAATCACTCACCCTTTTCAGACTTTACATTTATGCTCCAAATACCCTGTATACGATGTGATTCACATTGATGTTTACAAATTTCGACAGATGGAAGATGACATCATCATAATGAAATTAAGTCTAATAATATATGGCCGTGAGCCTCTCGTTTACGTGATTTCGAGGAAACAATTTGGGAATAAAATAAACACCATAGTCTATTACGTAGCAGGTAACAGAGGGGATGCCATTACAACGTGTGTTCAAAATGTAAGTTCCCGACCTGGATATATACTGGCCTACAACTGCTGAAAGTCCATAGTGTTTTTCCCATGAAAAAATTTTAATAAAGTTCTATGATAAAGCCAATGTGTTACCACGGGCCCCATGCTATCAAATCCCATAGGTTTCCATGACAAGGGTGACTATTAATTTTTTTTTTTTTTTTTTTTTTTAACCTGGCTTTGCTTAGGGTCCACAAGGAATTTAACATAGGTTTTTATCTATAGCAAACCTTTTATCCCCTATGGAAAAACCTTTAAACCACATGCAAATTAGATTTTAAAATATATTTACGTTTGTTTATGGGTCAATCCATTTTTTCCGTACCGATAATGATGGCCGCTCGATAATTTTAGAAAACTTTTATATTTTGCATGGCGTTAATGTTATCCCTGGGAAGTTCAAAACCACCATTCGTTTTTGTAGATTTACTCTGGTTGTAACAGGGTGAGCCAAAATGTTAGACCAGGTGGAGCCAAATTTTCACTTAATAGAGGCTAACATTTTAAGTAATATCTCCATATTGGTAATTCTTATACCAAATTTCATAGAGATTGATTTGTTAGGGATACTTTAAGGTACATTTGGCCTTTCCTGTTTTTTTTTGTGAAAATAATATTTCACCATGAAAATGAATCCGAAAAATTGTGTTAAAAATCGAAGAAATTTCCATTTTCATGGGTGTATTATTAAAAGAAGGAAATAATTTAACGATATAAAATTTTGTGTGATGATACATACTAAAGTATGGTTTAACTTAAATCTTATTTGAAGTTGGGTAAATATTTTTAAAACAATTTACAGGGTGTTCAAAAATCAATTTTTCTGGAAAATCGGTAACTTTGAACCTTAATATCTCTGGTTTGGTAAGTGCTAAAAATCTGAAATTTTCACACATTATACTACTACCATAGATGTTCCTTGACCTGCAATATAAACTTTGGTACTTGCTTATTTTAAGAAATACAGCCATTCAAAAATGCTAAAAAAAAAAAAATTTTAAAGTTGTGTTATGATACCTATAATTATAGTTATTATAGTTCAAGACAATACATATACAAATGAAATAGTGTGGCATCAAGGAGAAATGAAAACAAAGTTAAAAAAAATTTAATTATAAGGTTAAAATACAAAATTAAAAAAAATTAAAAAAAAAAAAAAAAAAAAATTATAAAAATATATATAATATATATATATATATATATATATATATATATATATATATATATATATATATATATATATATATATATATATATATATATATATATATATATATATATATATATATATATATATATATAGTTAACATTTGCCATTACCAAAAAGATTTCGCATTAAAAGCTGAATGGCATTTCTTTGCATCTTGCCACGGGAAAAATGCCTGTGATGGGGTTGGAGGAACAACAAAGCGCGAATTAAGCAAATTCAGCTTACAAAGAACAACAACACACCAAATTCTTAATATTGACCAAATATATTCATTCTGCAAAGAGAAATTAAGAGGAATAACTTATTTTCTCGTAAAAGAAGAAGAAATTAATGAACACATTGAAAGACTTAAAACGAGATATGAAAATTGTTTGAGAATTAAGGGAACAAGAAACTTTCACAAATTCTTTCCACTTTCAGAGAACATAATTAGGTGCTATCCAACCTCAAAAACCGACGTTTACGAAGACCACTGTGTCAGCAAAATTGTTTCATTAAGTTTAGAGATAAAATGACACAGTAGGTTGCGTATATGATGACCAATGGTGGATTGGAAAGGTAGAAGAAATAAGTGTGGAGAACGATGATGTTTACAAACATTTTTATCATCCTTCCGGACCCAGAACTTCATTCAAGATGTCAGCTTGCGATCGGGTATGGATCCCAATGAAAAATATTTTAAGAAAACTTTCTGGGCTTGAAATGAAAATGTCATTAAAAGGCAGAAATTACAACATCTCAAACAAAGTTTCCGAAGAAATCTCTCTTCTTCTGAACAATCACAGTTATAGCTCAAAGTAAATATATATATATATATATATATATATATATATATATATATATATATATATATATATATATATATATATATATATATATATATATATATATATATAATATATATATATATATATATATACGCTCAATTTTATTTTGCATTTAAAGGTTTTTTATTATATATATATATATATATATATATATATATATATATATATATATATATATATATATATATATATATATATATATATATATATATATATATATATATATATATATATATATATATATATATATATATATAGATCAACTTTTTAAAAGTTATTGAGTTAATTTTGTCATTTAAAGTAGATATAATGGTACATTCTTATGTATATTAACCTTATAATTAAATTTTTTTTAACTTTGTTTTCATTTCTCCTTGATGCCACACTATTTCATTTGTCTATGTATTGTCTTGAACTATAATAACTATAATTATAGGTATCATAACACAACTTTAAAAATTTTTTTTTTGGCATTTTTGAATGGCTGTATTTCTTAAAACAAGCAAATACCAAAGTTAATATTGCAGGTCAAGGAACATCTATGGTAGTAGTATAATGTGTGAAAATTTCAGATTTTTAGCACTTACCAAACCAGAGATATTAAGGTTCAAAGTTACCGATTTTCCGAAAAATTGATTTTTGAACACCCTGTAAATTGTTTTAAAAATATTTACCCAACTTCAAATAAGATTTAAGTTAAACCATACTTTAGTATGTATCATCACACAAAATTTTATATCGTTAAATTATTTCCTTCTTTTAATAATACACCCACGAAAATGGAAATTTCTTCGATTTTTAACACAATTTTTCGGATTCATTTTCATGGTGAAATATTATTTTCACAAAAAAAAACAGGAAAGGCCAAATGTACCTTAAAGTATCCCTAACAAATCAATCTCTATGAAATTTGGTATAAGAATTACCAATATGGAGATATTACTTAAAATGTTAGCCTCTATTAAGTGAAAATTTGGCTCCACCTGGTCTAACATTTTGGCTCACCCTGTTACAACCAGAGTAAATCTACAAAAACGAATGGTGGTTTTGAACTTCCCAGGGATAACATTAACGCCATGCAAAATATAAAAGTTTTCTAAAATTATCGAGCGGCCAACTTCCATTATTTTGGTACGGAAAAAATGGATTGACCCTTATATATATTAGTTGATCATTGATAAAGCGAAGTGTCCCACTAATAATCAAGATTCTTCAAGATATTTTCGCTGCAGCTGGCTTAAGCGTGACGTCACGCTTAATTTCATAGAACACACCATTAAATTATAATACCTGCTGGAGAGCATCACGAATTCTCATTGCGTGTGGACGTTGTTCCCTCACTCTGACTCGTGATGGCCTGGAAGGACGGCATATGCCCTCGCAGGTGAGGTTCGCTCTCAAAAAAAATAATTAAATAACTTGCTATATGTCATAAATGAAGTCGGTCGCTCCATTTGTTGAATTTCAAACGTACACCTGAAGCTCACCGGACTGCAGGCGAACCACTGACCGTCATAGTCACTTTAAATCGCTTAACCCGTTGAGCCAAAATGTCTTCTACACGCTCGTTTAAAAAAAAAAAAAAAAAAAAAGGTTTTTTTTTTTTTTTTTTTTTTTTTTTTTTTTTTTATTATTATATTATTTTTTTAATTTATATATATATTATATATATATATATATATATATATATATATATATATATATATATATATATATATATATATATATATATATATATATATATATATATATATATATATAATATATATATATATAAAATCTACGGTGGGCAAAGACCGGAGACCTACCGAATTCAACTGGAGTTGGAAAAACTCTATCCTGGTCGATGGAGATCGACATGTCCAGATACACGGCGTTTGAAAGTATGCAAGTCAAAAGAAGTTGGGAAAACAGATAAAGGGAGTGTGCTCCAGACTTTACCAGTAGAGTACATGTAAAAATGAGCATAGCGATTAAGTCTGGGGTTTGAGAGTTGGACAGAGAAAGGATGAGACTGTATAGAAAGGCGTGTCACACGAGTTCTTCCCTATGGAGGAGGTATGCAACGAGAGAGTTCAGAAGAGCAGTGTCCGTTGTAATAACGATAGTAAAGAGAGAGTGACGTCATAATTCGACGGGCAGAAAGAGATAGGAAAGAGTTAGTAAGAGCAGGAGAGTTGATTAGACGAAAAGCCCTAGACTCCACCTTCTCAAGGAGAGCTAAAAATATGAGTGGAACCACCCGAGGTGTGTGAATCATACTCCATACAGGGACGAATAACACCCCTATAGAGAGCAAACAACTGAGGTGGCGTGAAGTAATTCTGAAGACGCCACAGAGCACCCAACGTCTTAGGAGCTTGTTTAGAAAGAGAAGTAATGTGATCTTTCCAAGAAAGATCACGAGAAAAGGATACACCGAGAGTATTAAGAATAGATGAAGGTTTGAGTTGTGTGGAAGATTGTGTCAAGTGTGGAGATGGAGGAACTGAGTTTTGGAGGCATTGAAAACTACCTTGTTTTCTCTGCCCCATTTTGAAATAGGTGAAAGATCAGAGGTTAGGTGCTCCAAGGATACCTTTCTCGAGTCTATTAACTGCTGCTATAGTCTATTAACAGTCTAAACCACAAGATAAAAAAATTCGAAAGACTCCAAATTAGAGACACGAGAACAAACAACATCGCTGTGCCCGTATGCGCAACATCCGCCTTTGGCTGAGAATTGAAGATAGTAGGAAGGAACAGAAAAGGATTGCAATCAGAGTGCTCAAACATATGAGTTTTGGTCAAGAATAAGAAGTGAGGTCTCGAAGAAGAGAGAACAAAGAGAAAATTGGATTGAAGACCGAGAATGTTGCAGAAATTAATAATAATAAAAAAGACCGTGCATCCGGAACTGCAGGCTGCCAATTCATTGTGGCACCAGCTCCATCACCGGAGGCCACCAACTCCCAAGCGGTGCTTGGAGAAGGGATGGATGAGTGGCTTTCTCTGGAATCTACCCCTCTTGGATTCTTCGAGGCTACCAATGTCGATCGACGTCATAATTATTTTTTTCCTTTTTCAAGGGACATGTGACTGTAATAGTGTTTATTATGTGTAAAGGAAGAGCCTGCTCCGTGTAGAAGAAAGTGTAGAAGAGCGGGAGAAGTAGCGTACCATTGGGCACCAGGATGAAATACCATATACCCAATGGGGTATATATATATATATATATATATATATATATATATATATATATATATATATATATATATATATATATATATATATATATATATATATATATATATATATATATATATATATACGTCAACTTTGGTAGCCTCGGAGAGTCCAAGAGGGGAGGATTCCAAAGATAGCCCCTCATCCACCCCTTCCCCCATCACCACTTGGGAGTTGGTGGCCTCCGGTGATGGGGTTGGTGCCTCCAGGAATTTGCAATCGGCTGTTCCGGATGCACGGTCTGTTTTTTCCATTAATTTCTGCAACATTCGCTGTCTTAATTCCAATTTCCACTTTGTTGAACATCACTTCTCTTCTTTTAAACATCACCTTTTATTCTTAACCGAAACTCAGATGTTTGAGCGTTCTGATAGCAAACCCTATTCTGTTTTCTCCTACTGTCTCTACCTTCAATTTTCAGACAAAGGAGGATGTTGCGCATAAGTGCGAAACAATGTTGCTTGCGGTTTGAATTTAAGTCGAAGAATTTTGGATAGTCATTCATATAGATGGATATATAGAAAAGATTGACTTAGTTGTAAATTGGCTAGAGGGTTTGAGTCATAAAGCAGGAAATTCAGAACACCAAATTAGATTCACGTTAACAAACAGCGTCATTGTGCACATTTGACAACAACTGAATTTGACTGAAAATTGAGGATTAATGGCAGTAGGAGAGAGCAACGTAAGGGTTGTTGTCAGAACGCTCAAACACCCGAGTTTCAGTTAAAAATATAAGGTATGGTATTGAAATAGAAAGGAAATGTTCGACAAAATGGAAATTAGAATTAAGACAGCGAACGCTGCAAAAAATTAATGGATAGAGAAAATTACAACTTTTTTCACAACTTCCTTCTAAATGGTGGAGTCTGTGCCTATATTAACATTAACATTCCTGTGACACCTCTCGTAAATATAGAATATCCTAATTTCGATGTTTTATGGCTAAAACTCTGTCTTCCTACTACTACTATTATCTTGTGCTTCTGCTACTGTTCCCTTAATGGAACAGATTTTCCAGTTTTTTTTTTCAATATCTTACTACTTCTCACGAGACTCACTTCTTCTCATCCAAATGCTGAAGTCCTCTATTTAGGGGGTTTCAATGTACACCACACTGAATGGTTCGGTTCCTCCTACTGATGTAGGTAGAAAGGAGGCTAAATTATTCAGCATTCTTAACGACCTGGAGCAATTGATTAGGGAACCCACACACATTCCAGATCGTCCTAACCAATTCTTGAATACAACTTATTAATGCTTCCCCATTTCTCCTTCTAGACAAATACACCATTTTCCCTCCCATTGGTAACTCTGACCATAATCTTATAGCTCTTAGTTATAATGCTCTCTCCAACAGCTCCACCACGCCCTGAAAATACTTTCTGGCACTTTAATCAGGCTAATTGGGGGGCAATGCGCCGCTTCTTTGCTAACTATCATTGGACTGAATCTTGCTTTGTCTCGTGGGACGCTTCTGTCTCGCTGATAAGGTAGGGGCCGTAATCCTTGACGGGATGGGCAGATTCATTCCATCTTCAACGAAATCTTTTTCTCCTCAAAATCCATGGTTCGATGGCAACTGTTCTCTTGTCCTTCGGGAGCGAGACAATGCTTATCGTGAATGGAAAAACTCTCCTTCTCCTATCACTCTTGCTAATTTTCAGTCAGCTCGGAATCGTTTCAGGAATGTTCTTCGACGGACTAAGCGTACTTTCATAAAAAGAAAGTGCGCTGACCTAAATGGCTCTCCTACTGATAAAAATTTCTGGCCTCTTGTCAAAAATATCTCAAATAACTTCTGTAAATTTGCCTTTCCTCCTCTTATTCGGTCTGATGGTTCTGTAGCTAATACTCCCTCTGAAAAAGCTAATCTCTTCGGCCTCCTTTTTTCATCTAATTCTACCCTGCTCGATTCTGGTATCCATCCTCCTACTCCTTCTCCACTCAGGTGTCCCATGCCTCTACCTGTAATTACACATGATCGGGTGCATGGGATCCTGAAATCTATGAACGTAAGGAAGGCGAGTTGCCCGGATAGCATCCCCCCTCTTGTTCTGAGAGGGTGTGTTTCCGAGTTAGCGCCTGTCCTCGTTCAGATCTACTTTCTATGCCTTAATACTAATACTTTTCCTCTATGCTGGAAGCGTGCATTTGTTCAGCCGATCCAGAAGAAAGGTAGCCGCTCTGACCCTTCTAACTTGTGTTCTATTAAAAATTTTTTGAAACTCTCCTCAACTCTCATATCCTGGATCATTTGGAGTCTCATTCTCTTCTCTCTGATCATCAGTATGGCTTTCGACGCTCGAGGTCAACTAGTGACATACTTTTCTATCCTACTGATCTATGGTCTTCGGGGAGTCTTGTGTGATGACGCTTGAATTATCAAAGGCTTTTGACCGAGTATAGCATGCATCACCGCTCTCCAAGCTCCCTTCCTTTGGGTTTCTTCCTCTTGTCTAGTTTTCTCTCAGATCGTTCCATTTCGGCTCTTGTAGATGGAGTGACCTCTTCCTCCTTTTCTGTCAACTGTGGTGTTCCTCAGGGTCCCGTTTTATCTCCAACTCTATTCTTACTTTTCATTAACGATCTTCTCAATTTCACTTCTAACTCTGTTCACTCTTATGCTGATGACTCAATTCTACATTCTTCTATTCATTTCAAATCTGCTCCCTCTTTTGCTTCTAGAGTTGCTTCTTGTCTTCAACTTTCAAAATTTTATTTTTTGCTGATCTGAATGGAATTTCCCGGTGGAGTCATAGCAACCTTGTGAAATTCAACTCTTTAAAAACTCAACTTCTTCACATCTCTCTCTCAAAAACACCCCCCTAACTTTCCTTTCCTCTTCGATGTCTCTCCTGTCTCACCTGTAAATAACGTTAACATTCTTGGTCTAAACATAAACAACAAACTGTCTTGGAAACCACATATCACAATGATTGCTAAAGCTGCCTCTAAGAAGCTGGGAATTCTGTTCAGATTGCGAGAATTTTTTTTTCATTTGAGCAGTTACTCCAAATATATAAAGGTCTTATTCACCCTTGTATGGAGTACTGTTCTCACATTTGGGGGGTGGGGCTCCGGATCCTCCTCTCTTCTGGATAGGGTTGAGTCGAAAGCTAAAAGATTAATAAACTGTCCCCTACTTTCAAACTCTCTTGATCCTCTATCTCTGCGACGTGACGCTGGCGCGCTATCTCTTTTCTATAGGTACTTCAATGCCAGGTGCTCGAGGGAATTGGCCTCTTGAATTCCTCCACCGTTGCGTCATTCTCGTTGCACAAGGGGTGCCCTACTTTCGAACCAATTTTGTGTGGATTTAGTAAACCCCAGGCTAGCCTGTTATGATGCTTCCTTCTTTCCAGCCACCTCTATTCTATGGAACTCATTGCCATCATCTATTTTTCCTCCTGTATTTAATCTTCCACTCTTCATGGCTTCCGTCTGTGCCCACCTGAGGGTTGTGCGTTAGGTGTGTGTTTAAACGAGTTTTCTCTCTCTATGTGTATGCCCCCTCCTTGAAAAGGGCTCTGCCCGTGAGTGATGGCGTACTGTAAAAAAAAAAAATAAAAAAAAAGAACAGGCCTTTCAATTCCACCAGTGGAGAGAGACCATAAACTTCCAAGTAGTGATGTAGAGAGTGGTGGTTAGAGAATACAATTGGAAGTTGCCACTCTTGGCTTTTCCGAGGTTATGTTTACTTGATCCTTTTTATAATTTTGTAAAAAGATATTGTAATGTATGATAGAGTTATGCAGTGCCTTCTAGAGCAATGGGATTATTCCTTAACACCATATACCCAGTAGATAATCTCAGCTTCGGGTTGCGCTACATCTTTCTCTCAAATTATATATATATATATATATATATATATATATATATATATATATATATATATATATATATATATATATATATATATATATATATATATATATATATATATATATATGAAATGAAGTTGGCACAACTTCGTCTCCCCCATCTGTGGCAAATAAAGTATCTGTAATGACTTCGGTATTTTCTCTCATATTCAAAATACGTGTTGTTTTATATATGGATTATTAAAAAAAA
>SEYY01021138.1:80000-85000 GCA_009176605.1 Armadillidium nasatum
ATTATTATTATTATTATTATTATTATTATTATTATTAATACTGATAATAAATTAGCAAATATTTTTCAAAATTAGTAAGAGATATTAGGATATTAAAGATTAACAGCAGTAGTAGTAGTAGTAGTAGTAGTAGTAGTAGTAGTAGTAGTAGTAGTAGTAGTAGTAGTATAATTTAAGTTTTTAAATATAGTTTGAAATGCTGACCGAAATTGTGAATAGTTTGTCCCACTGAGGAGTCAAATAAAAGGTGATCCCATCCATGTATCCCGGAAGTGTGGCTGCTCGGATCAGGAGAACGACGAGGATCAGGTAAGGAAATGTTGCTGTAAAATACACAGCCTGGAAAAGAAAGAAAAAAAATTACTATTCAAAATGGATGCCACAAGCTTTTAGAAAGGTTTTTAATCGCAGCAAATTGATCCTAATAAAAATAAACATTAGCAGAATTATTACATATAAATATGAAAAATGGAAATTTGTCAAACCTTTCCGAAGGTTTCAACACCTTTCATCAAAACGAGATAGACGATGATCCAAGCAACGAATAAAGAGATTATAATATGAAACTGGAAGTCACCCATTTCATGTAAACCATCTGTGATGTCCAAAACATGACCACTACGAAAGAAATGGTATTAAAATACTTCTAAAATAGTTTGATGGTCTATGAAAAGGATAATTATCCTCAACATTTTTTGGAAAGTTTTAGACTAATTAAAATTTAATTAACTAATTATTTAATGTTTTTACTTACTGAAAGTACTCGTAAGAAGGACTCTTAAGGGAAGTGACACTCTCGTTCAGCCTTGTCCATTCTTCTTCAGAAATCATGTGAGAATAAATGCAATGTCCTGTCTGGTTCAAGAGTCCGCCAGCGATTGAACAATTTCTTGAACTGTATTTCTTACAAGCTTAAAATAGAAAAGTGACATTAATAATGAAAATTTTTAGAAAATCTTTGACGAGAGAGAAGTTTTAAGTAAACTGTCCTAATTATTATATAGATATCCTATATTAAATCTTTTCTTTCTATTTTTTGTTAGTAAAACCTTAAATATTAATTAAGGGTTTTATTTTAATCATTACAAATAATTTTATAAAATCTAATTTAAGAATGAGCAATTAATAAGATGAAATAGAATCAGAAGCTCCATCTTATTATTAATTTTTGGTACAACAAACTCTGAATAAAAATATAACCGCAGCTGATGTTGATAATACTTTAAAAAATGATGATACCAAACACCATAAACATAAATTTATAAGTACGATGTTGGACCAATTTTGATTATTTATTGAAAGAAACTTAACATGTATTTTAAAATTTGCTATATTCTACTTATTTCTTGATAAAAGCCATAAAAATTAACAAAACTTTCCTTCCAGTGTTTAATTGTGTTAGACTAAGATTTGTTTCCAGTTTTAAATGATACTCACATTCAGTGTTCCAGTCTCCCTCGCAAGAAGTCCAAGGGAGGGTGTGTGTCAATGAGGAATAAATATAATAGATTGCCCATGCAAGAACGACGTTGTAGTAGCATCCAATGTAGAAACTAATCATAAACATGGCGTATCCTATTCCTGAAAAACAGAAAGAAACATTTAAAAGCTTTTTTCATAGATTTAATCTTTATATTTCACTTGTAATATGTTTTTTTAATATATAATTTCTTAATATACGTAATTTTTAATTTATTTTTAGTGTTCTTCTTAAGGAACTAAAAATATTTTACCTTGAAATAGTGGAGATATTTTCCAAACTGTGATAGGACCTTCTCTTCCAAATTGTCCGAGGCATAACTCAAAGAACATGAGAGGAAGACCACAAAAAACCAGCATACAGACATAAGGAATTAAAAAGGCACCTGAGAAATATATATATATATATATATATATATATATATATATATATATATATATATATAATATATATATTATATATATATATATATATATATATATATATATATATTGAGAGAGAGAGAGAATTGAAATGTACTATAGAAATAGTTCTCAATTCTTACTACAAGAAAGGGTTTATGTAGCCAGTTGAAATCACATCTTCGTTTCGTCTTGTGTGAACTTTACTGCTCTACTTACAGTAATTGTATATAGATTGCAGTGATTTTATATATAAAGCTTACCAATGTGTGAGTTCTCCCCTCCCGAATGTTCATCATATGCAAATACATTGGCAGCCCTGTGGATGCAACAACTTCTCATTCTAGAATACACAGTGAGGGATGTAATGTTCTTCCTTCAGATAAAGTGCAAGCGGAAAAATGGGTGTCCAGCAGCTTAGTGTCATTATAGTCTAAAGAACCCCAAAATATCGCCGACTCTCTGTTAGAGTGAGCCACGCTTTATTGGCAGTCCTTCCAGAAGGTTTCGTGAAGCTGAGCATCATTCCCATACCGGTAAAAACAAGATTTGTTGGACTAATTGCATGTTCATAGTCTTAATGACTCAAAATACTCTTATCCCCTCACCCAATGTAACAGTGCAACCTTGTGAGGAAAGGCCCTTTTCGTGATACTCGACTTTTCATGTTCAGCCAATTACGTTGGCTGCGGAGTGTTCTTTCAGATTTACGATAGTCGAGCGATAACACGTAACAGCAGTTTCTGCTGGATGTGAAGTGATCGTAATTCACAAGTTTTGAAATCTTCCCGAGGTTTCTGTCGGTCAGTATTGATGTTCGGCCATGATTCCGAAGTGAATTTTTTGTTGACATAGCTCGTTACTATTGCTGGAAAACCCATAAGACCTTACTCTTCGACACATCCTCAAATTCGACCAATGAGCGCACAAATGCGATCACCTTTTTTTTGTCATTCTTTAACATCGCTTTGCGAGCCATTTTCACTTCTCATACTGTTGTACCACCTATGCATAATCTGTCAATGCCAGATTGAAACACAGCTCTTCATTCGTTTTAGTGAAGGTCGTACCCGCTGTTTGATCTGAGTTCGACACAAATGACTATTTTTTTTTTTTTTTTTTTTTTTTTTTTTTTTTTTTTTTTAAAATAAAAAAAAAAAAAATAATATATATTATTATTATATATATAAATATATATATATATATATATATATATATATTATATATATATATATATATATATTAAGATTTTTAAAGTCTGCCATATGAGGAATCGAACCTCCGACCTCTTGGATGGTAAGCCAGAGCACCATCATGCCAAAACTGCTAAACCATGACGCAGGGCCACGGGGTCAAAGACATTCCTCTCACTCACAAACTGAAATTAAATGTACTCCGTTACCCTACTTTATGGTGCAACCGTCTTGTCATGGTAGTAGAGCCCAAGCTTGCCATCCAAGAGGTCAGAGGTTCGATTTCTCATATAGCAGACTTTAAAAATCTATGTACATTTATTTCCAGTCTGTGAGTGAGTTATGGATATATATATATATATATATATATATATATATATATATATATATATATATATATATATATATATATATATATATTATATATATATATATATATATATATATATATATATATATATATATATATATATATATATATATAAGAAAGCTTCCAATCATGCGAGTTAACTAATAAGAGACATGAATTGGAAAGGCAAAATCTGATTATGAAAATCTCCTGAGACATTTTTTGCTAGTTTATCCCCGTCAGACACGTCGTCTAATACCATTATTTGCCTCCGTCAGGCAAAGAAATTCCATTTAATTAGGAGCTTTGCTTCCCGAAGGCGTGCAGCGGAAAAATAAGAAAAGGAATTCTCCAGTCAAGGAACTGATAATTATATAATTATATTAGAATTTTATTTTTTATTTTTTATTTTTTATTTTTTATTTTTATTTTTTTTTGTAGGAATGTATAAAAGAAATGCTTGGTGCTTTCATTTGAGTCTAGACATTTTGGATAATTGAACGTGTTGACAAGTAATATTAATAATAATAATAATAATAATAATAATAATAATAATAATAATAATAATAATAATAATAATAATAATAATAATAATAATAAAATGTGATCGTAAAATGTATTTTATTAGTTTAATAAAATTAAGTTTCATAATTCCGTAGATTTATATTACAAATATCAAGTTTTATTATTATTATTATTATTATTATTATTATTATTATTATTATTATTATTATTATTATTATTAGTCTACTTCTTTAATGTAATGTTGATACTGTTCAGTAGTATGCCAATTATTTCTTATGTATCCTTCTTCATTACCGAGTCCTGCAAAGTTGCTAATTAATGATCGATAATTTAATTAAAATATTAATAGAAGCAAATTGATATTATTCCTGAGAATAGAAGAAGGTGTCAGTCATATGATTGCGATCATACTTTATAAGAAACCAATGTTGAAAATCAAATAAATCGCTTTGAACCATTGGGGTTAACAATTGGTCTCATTGATATTAAATCGTTAATATTACAGGGATTATCAATAATTATTAAATCCTATTTAATCGAAAGAATATATCTGGTAGAATTGATTTGCATAGGGAATGCCTTAGGTTTCTAGCTAATAAGCATGAAGGACAAGGATATAATAAATAAAGTTAGTATATAATATATAGTTATAGATTTCTATTTAAATTTCTTTTGGAGAAGCGATTTATTTCTTTAGAAACATGTAAAATGGTACAATAGTTATTAAGAGGTTAAGAAACACTAAATTAGACAAAGAATATTTATAATGCTTTCTCAATTCCGAATAAGGACTGAAATTTGTCTATCACAAAGGAACAAAAGTATCAACTTAAAATTAAATCGTTCTTCATATATCGATACTTTTTAATGTCAAAACTTTTCATTGGTCATTTGCCGTTTTCGATATGTGACAATTTAGTTATCTTTCTACTACAACAAGTATATTAAATGAAATGAACTTGTCAATAATATTTCTAAATACTTTAGAAAAAATTTCATATTTTTGTTTTGAGATTCTAAACCAATATAGATGTAAATCTATATAAAAAAAC
>SEYY01021138.1:90000-93120 GCA_009176605.1 Armadillidium nasatum
TATATATATATATATATATATATATATATATATATATATATATATATATATATATATATCTTATGATTTTATCATGCGGATGCGGATGCGGATATAGAATATTCTTCAAGTGCGGATGAAGATGCGGAAGCGGATGTGGATGTGGAAGCGGATGAGGATGCGAATGCTAATTTTGATGAGGATGCTCCGCGGATGCGGATACATCACTTATATATATATATATATATATATATATATATATATATATATATATATATATATATATATATATATATAATATATATATAATATATATAACCTCCGTTCTTTCTAAGTTTTCGAATCATCCTTAAAGGAAATTTGGAAACATCTCAATTCTTCTAAATCTTATCTCAGATCGCGTATGGCTTTGTAAGAAACGCTCTACGGGTGATCTTCTTTCCCTTCTCTCTGACTCTTGGTCCTCCGCTACGGCATTTCGGTGAATCTTTTGCTGTGGCGCTGGACATATCGAAGCTTCGATAGAGTCTGGCACAAAGCTTTGATTTCCAAACTTCCCTTTCGGAATCTTTCTTCTCTCTGTGACCTTCTCTCTGATTTTTCCGGTTCTATAGCAGTTTGTAAACGGCCACGTTCATCCTATAAATATATAATAGTGGTGTTCCTAAGGATCTGTCCTATCCCCAACACTTTCTGTTTCATTAATGACCTTCTCTCTACTTCATCTCCTATCCACTCCTATGCTGATGACTCCACCCTTCATTACTCTTTTCATTTTGAAAGACGCACCTCCCAGCAACAGTTAATAGAGGCAAGGAGGGTGGCCTTGGGGGCAAAAGAAAATATGGTCGTTTTTCAAACTCAATTCCTCCATCTCTCTTCGACACAATCTTCCACACAATACGATATCTTCTTCGAAAACACGCACTCAACCTTCATCTTTCTTAATATTCTTGTTTCTTTTCTCGTGATCTTTCTTGGAAAGATCACATTACCTCTCTTTCTAAACAAGCTTTTAAGAGGTTGGGTGTTCTGAGACGCCTTCATATTTCTTCACACCACCCCAGTTGCTTGCTCTGTATAGGGGTGTTGTTCGCCCCTATATGGAGTATGCGTCACACATCTGGGGTGGTTCCACACACACAGCTCTCCTGGAAAAGGTGGAGTCTAGAGCTTTTCGCCTTATCAATTCTCCTGCTCTCACTAATTCTCTCCAATCTCTTTCTGCCCGTCGAAATGTTGCGTCACTATACAATGGACACTGCTTCTGAACTCTCTCGTCGCATCCTCTCCATTAAGAGGGTTCGTGGATCTCTTTCTACACAGTCTCATCCTTTCTCTGTCCAAGTCTCTGACCCAGACTTTACGTATGCTCAATCTTACATGTACTATGGTAAGTCTGGAACACATTCCTTCATCTATTTCCCAACTTCCTATGACTTAGGCACCTTGCCGTGTATAGGTCATGTCGGCCTTTAATTTGACCATGTTTCCGACTTTCCTCCAACTCTGGTGGAACATGGTAGTCTGGCCATTGCCAGAGGAGAAATAAAATATATATATATATATATATATTATATATATATATATATTATATATATATATATATATAATATATATATATATATATATATATATATATTATATATATATATATATATATTATTAAAAATAAGACGTAATTTTCAATAAGAGTTCTTGAACTGTATTGGATAATGACGTTAAAGTTCCTCAAACCTAGTTTATATTTAGATAAATCTTATATATAGAGTTGATTATAGATAAGTCATTTGTGTTTATACATTAAAGCCTGACAGCTTCAATAAGAGGATATATCAATAAAAAGATTTGTGCTTTAGGAGCTTCTGCTTCAAATTTAAAACAAATATCCTTAAACACGTAAAGGGAATCTAGATATCATTTGTAAAGAGTCTTTTGAAGAATAAACTATATATTATTGATGGAAATAATATTCTCCGTCACACTATTACAAGAAAATATAGTCCAAAATGAGTAGAATGTTTGTTATATAGGTAAAAAGAAAGACATCAACCTCAGGCAGTTACTTCAATGAATCAAAAGTCAAAAAAAAAAACTATAAATATTTAAAATTGCATCATGAGAGATAATTCTTGAAATATCTTTCGTTTGCCAAACAAACGACACACACACACAAACACACGAACACACATGACGTTTCTGGCGCACAAGACCCAAGCAAGAAAATAGACAAATTTTTTTTGGGGTATCATTTGGATCAGTGCCCAACATTCTTGGCTAGCAATCTAATAATACAAAATTACGCTATCTTAAACCTGTCCATAGTGTTACTTGCTTAATATCAACAACAACAACAACAACAACAGCAACAACAACAACAAGTAATAATAATAATAATAATAATAGCCTTTTCTATTGAAGGAGTGATATGTTGGTAAAAATAGCTGAGTACGTATATTAACTTTTTATACCTTTTTTCTAAGGAAACCTTTTAACAACATTCTTTAGATGCTGACAAAGGAAAAGGTGAAGGAAAAGAATATCAAAGGAAAATAATGAAACAAAAATGAAAATTAATGAATTAATAAGAAATCTAATGACTAAAGAACAAAATTTACACTATAAATGAAAATAAGTAATATAATAATAAAATAATAATAATATAATAAAAATAATAAATAATAATAATAATAATATAATAATAATAATAATAATTAATAATATTAATAATAATAATAATAATAATAATAATAATAATAATAATAATAATAATAATAATAATAATAATAATAATAATAATAAAATCGAAAATAATAAGAGAATAAGCATGAAGACGGAAATTAATTTTTTTTACAGACTCAAAATAGATTATAAAGTGAAGTAAAGTTTCCCTAAAGTAAACTGCTTCGATTAGCGCTTCAGCATCAAACTAAACTTCAATATATACGAGTGTTGAGTGCGCAAAATAGAAGACCTGCATCTATCGTTCTCGTCTCTACGATTTACAGATGCTCTATAATATTAAATGAAAGATTTAAGAAATAAACAAATCGTAAGGTGAATAGGTAGCAAGTATAACTTTTTTTATTTCTATAATTAAGGAAATTAAATGTTATACGCAATTTTAGATATCATTGTTTA
>SEYY01021139.1:0-10000 GCA_009176605.1 Armadillidium nasatum
TAGGCCTCTTCGATATTTTCGATTATCGATATTTTCTGACAATCCAAAGTCAGAAACAATCTACACCTTACCTATATATATATATATAATATATATATATTAATATTATATTATATATATATATATATATATATATATATATATTATATATTATATATATATATAATATATATATATATAATAATATTATATATAATATATATATATATATATATATGCAACAGACTTCGTTGAACCTTTAATATTTAAAAACTACTGATCTACGTAAAAAAGGATTATATTTTTGGAATCCTTGCGAATTTCAGGTGGATTAAAAAAAAAAATTCTTATAATATAAAGTTTACTTATTTCTATTGTCGAGAATCGTACGTCTGGCAATGTCCGTTTTTTTTAATTTTTTCGTCATTGGAAAAAATGGGAAATACCCCAAAATCGTCAACAGGAAAAGTTGTCTACAGTATCATCATCACTCACGGTCGGGGGTACGGGGGCAGATTCCCCGTAACAAATGTCGGTATAACACCAAATTTAAGTTTTTTACGTCATCAGTTGTCGTACAAAACCATTTTTTTATTTATTTTGAAAATGTTTAATTTCCTTACTGAATTCGACAAGGATTCTAAAAATAATCCTTTTTTTCGTAGTTCAGTAGTTTTTGAAAAATTTATAAGTGACCAAATGGAGTTAATATATATTATATATATTATATATTATATATAATATATATATATATATATATATATATCTAAATATATGTGGACATTAGTTTAAGATTAAAGTTAAAAAGGAGTTGATAAGTGGAAATGAATCTTAAATTGTTTATTATTCCATATAATCCATTCTAACTGTAAACCCCGATTTGTACTGTCATATAATGTATGGATGCCTCTGTAGAAATCTTTCTTTGCAATGGTGTTCAATTAACCTGTCACGGCTTTATGTGCATATCCGAAATCGAGTCAAACTCACGTCTCTTCAAGCATATTTTCATTTTTTTAATATAAAAATAAGCAGCAATATCTAAATGAATACGGAGGGTTGTCAAGCAGGTTTTTTTTTTTTTTTTTTTTTTTTTTTTTTTTTGACAAAAAAGACTTCATGATCACCGCGTTGTGGGAGGAGGCGTTGTCGTGCAAGAGAAATTAGTCACCAGATTCACACACATTCGATCTAACAAATTGAATTCTTTTTTGTAGCCTTTGCACAAACACCTTTATAGTAAACTACATTAGCAGCTTAAACTTCTGGAACAAATTCTTTGTGGATTATACTCTGTCAGTGAAAAAAAAAATCACTAACATGATCTTCACACGTGAAGAAGTTAATCCTCTCCATGCAGCAGATTAATGTTTAGTACTGGAATCGTAGGCAAAACACAATCTTTCATCTCAAATTTAATATTTTTAAAGAAGTCAGGAAAACTGTTTATTGTGGCAATCAAATGTGAAACAAATGTGGAACAAAGCGTGAAAATACATTCCACTACAAGTTTTCTCACTGTATCTATGCTGATTCCTTCACATTCTTAGTGTAAGATGACAGTTTTCACATAATCGACTCATGAATCTTCTCTACGTTTTCGTTACTGCGATACTCGAAAAGCCTCCCATTTCAAGGGTTGTCATCAATGTCTTCTCCTCCATCACTGAAAACAACTACGTTTTTTTCTGTCTAAATTAGATATCAAAGGTTTCCGTTCCAAAGCCTCCTTCCTTCTGTGGAATGAGATGTCTTTCGAATTGAAAAATGAAAAGAAAGGTGGAAACGTCGGCATAAGAGTGGATAGGAAAAAAAATCTTTAATGAAAAAGGAAAAAAAAGTTGGGAACAAAAGCCTGAGGAACACCACTATTGATTGTTTCAATAGATGAACGAAGGCATTTAAAACAGCAGCGATAAAGCTACGAGAAAGGGAATCGAAGAGAAGGTCATAGAGAAAAAGATAAATTCAGAAAGAGGAAAATTTAGAATCAAAACTTTGTGCCAAGCTCTTTCAAAGGCTTTCGATAAGTCTACTGTTGCAACAAAATACTAACCAAAATGCAGAAGAACATAGGACAAAGAACTAGAGAAAAAGGGAAAGAAGATCACTACTCGAATTTTCAATTCTTAAACTATACCTGTGATCTAAGATAAGATTAGAAAATTAAGAGGTTTCCAGATTTTCCTGATAATGAAAGATTCGAAAATTTTAGAATAAAGCGATTGGACGATATTTAATGGGTTCAAATGGGTTCCCTCTTTTTCGGCACAGGTTGATTGAGCAAAAGCTTCTAGTACGAATGAAAAGACAATAATGATAAATAGAAACGAAGAAGTTTATAAAAAGGTGCAAGCTCGGAAGGAAAAGATTTGAAGGCAACATGAGAAATACACCTTCTTAAGAATTAGGCTCAGAAAGAGTGAAAATCCGTTCTTTAGAAGAAATCACAAATAATAGTCATCAGTTATGGAAAGTGAAGGAGGATATATAGCTCTGAATCGTTAAAGGTTTAATTCGAAACAAAGTTTTCATCCTTAGCAAAAGGTAAGACATCATTGGTGTTGTCAGAAGAAATAAGGGTTAGAAAAGAGGAAGATGTAAACTTGAAATTAATACTTTTTGAAAATCCTTAAGGAACCGGAAAGGTTATAGAATTTTGTATGGAGAAAAGTGTTTGGAGTTACAAAGAATGGCTTTTCATCCTTTGCAAGATTCCCCGATGAATTGTAAGCAGCATAAGTTTCTAGAATTAGGACTGTAGTTCCTAAAAGAAGCGCTCGTATGACGAATAGATGTGGGGGGGGGGGGGTGCCATCTCTCATACATTGCATTCGTTTTCATTTCTACACTTTCTTAATACTTATGTTTATTCGCATGTCAAATACTCATATTTGGAAGGTAGGAATAAGAATTTCGTTTATTATGCGTAGTAAGCCTACTATTTATTCCCATTGTTCACAGACTCTCTTTATGTTATCATTCAAATTGAATGATGATGTTTGTTTCACCACATCTGTGCTAACACGTCATTCTTATTCATTTCTCTTATCAAGAAGGCCTCCAGCAGTAAATATCTGCCACTCATTTTTTTTTCCTCGATAACTGTCTTTCCTTTTATTTCATATCTACTTTAAATATTATGTTGAACCTTGCCCTCTTATTTAAAATATATATATATTATATATATATATATATATATATATATATATATATATAATATATATTATATATATATATATATATATATATTATATATATATATATATATATATATATAACTATATAATATATATTATATATATATATTATATATATACTAATATATATATATATATATATAATATATATATATATATATATAAAGGAAATAAAGTGGTTCAGTGGTAGAGTGAAAGAAGAAAGCCAACTGTTAACTAATAATCTCCGGCATCCGCGATAGGCCTGGGCCAGCCAGCAATATCCGCCGTGGGCCAGTGAAACACAAGGATCTTCCTCGAAACATCCCACTGACAGGACGAAAGTCCTACCTGGGGGTATGGTGAAAAAAAAAAAAAAAAAAAAAAAAAAAAAAAATATTATTATATAAATATATATATATATATTACTATATATATATATATATATATATATATATTATAAAATTTATAATTCTATATATATATATATTTAATTATATATATATATATTTCAGGGGGAGGACGTAGCACCTTCACCGGGGGGATTGAGATTACCCCCTTTTGGGTATACGGGATATTAAGGGTACTTCCCATCTCATTCCGGTGCCCAATGGTTCGCTCCCTTTTGCGCTCACCTTCTACACGAAATAGGCTCTCCTTTACACTCATAAAACATTAATACTAACACCCTTTTTTTTAAATCAGTGATGGCGTCAACTTCGGTAGCCTCGGAGAAGCCCAGGGGGGGCGGCTTCCAAATATAGCCCCTCATCTACCCCTTCCCCCATCACCACTTGGGAGCTGGTGGCCTACGGTGATGGGTCTGGTTCCACCAAGACACAGCTGCCGGCTTGTCCTGATGCACGGTCTATTTTTTTCATTAATTTCTGCAACATTCGCGGTCTACACTCCAATTTTCACTTTGTTGAACATCACCTCTTCTTCAAGACCTCACCTCATATTCACGACCGAAACTCAGGTGTTTGAACGTTCTGATAGCAAACCCTTTCTGTTTCCTCCTACTCTCTCTATCATCAATTTTCAGCCAAAGCGGTTGTTGTGCTACGTGAGCCAAACGATGTCGTTTGTTCTTGTTGTCTCTAATTTGGAGTCTTCCGAATTTTCCACCTTATGGCTTAGGATATCTTGCCATTCTACGAACTAAATTCATTCGTCTGTTTTATTTATCTCCTAATTCTACTGACTATCCTAAATTCTTCGACTATTTAAACTCCAAAATAGAGCACAATCTCTCTTCTCCTCTCCTTTCTCTGAAATCATCAAAGTTAGGTGATTTCAATGTTCACCACATCCAATGACTTTCTTCTAGTTCTTCATGATACAGCTGGTGAACGTATCTTTCATTTCGTTATCGAAAATGACCTTGGGAAGTTTATGCAGCTCCCTACTCGTATCCCTGATCGCCTTGGAGATGAACCCAACATTCTAGACCTTTTCCTAAATTCTAATCCTTCTCCTTATACTGCTAAACTCTTTCCTCCTCTGGGATTCCTCCGATCACCTTCTTATCTCTGTATCCTCTTCTATCTCTTCAAGTCTTCCGCAGGAAAGACCCCCTCTTTTGAAAGGAAACGTTTGTGGCACTTCGGTGCAGCAAGCTGGTCGGACTTGCGGTCGTACTTCTTCGATTTTCCGTGGAATCAGGATAAGATTTTTCCAACTCCGGTGGAATTTGGCAGGCCTCTGGCCTTTGCCTGCCGGAGGATATCTATATATATATTATATATATATTATATATATATATATATATATATTATATATATATATATATATATATATATATATATATATATATATATATTATATATATATATATGAGGTGGCTCCATAGAAGATCTTGCTAGGGGGCCCGACTGATTGAAATAAGATATTGAGTTCTGTTGTGGATTTCTCAGACTCAGCTCACTAACACGATTGAACCTAATCCTGATTAATGTACGAGTCTTTCGACTCAAAAATGAAGTACCAAGGAATGCAAAATGCAAATAGGAAAAGGAATGAAAGATCAAAATGTGTAAACAAAACTTTATTTAGAGTAGAAAAAATACCCTTTGTTAAAAAGCTTTTGTTTTTGCCTTTTTCTGACCTTCCACCCAATATATATATATTTATATATTTATATATATATATTATATATATATTATATATATATATATATATATATATATATATATATTATATATATTATATATATATTGTATATATAATAATATTTATATATATATATATTATTATATATATATATTAATATATATATATATATATATATATATAGATATTATTAATTTATTTATATTTATTATATATATATATATTATATATTTATATATATATAATCTGAAAGTGCTAATTTAGACACATCAATATCGATGTAGTATTTTATCTCCATTATTACTATAACATATATCTAATAAAGATGTTATTATCTCTAATTATGATAATCTATTATGGTAACCTCAACACCCTCTGCCCTTATTAAATAATTAACTGTATTCAATGTAAATAGTTTACGCGCAGTGTGGTTTGGAGTTCTTTAAGATTCATTTATTAATCAAGTTTAAAATAATATATAGGTTATATTATATTTATAGGCAGTGATGGGATATTAACTATATTATAAGTAACTTGTATGTTGGAAAATATCTCCGGACTATATGTTTATTTTCAATGACTTCACTCTTATTTATCTTTATATTAATATTATTAATCTTATATTTATTAATAATATTAATATATATTATATAGATTATTATATATATATATATATTATATATATTATAATATTATATAATATATAATATAGATATATATATATATATATATTAATATATATATAATATTAATATTCTCTTACCTATTTCAGATGGTGCAGATAAGGCCTAGATGGGACTTACAAGTTATCAACCAAAGTTGTATAGGAAATGTCTCAGATAAATAAATCTGTAGTCTATAAATGATTATATAATATAAGAGATAACCTAGATATATGTGTAAATATATATATTACCATAATTTATATGACATGCGATTTAGAATGGATGTTCTAGTTAATTAATAAATATTATCAATAATATACATATATATAAGGAAATTATTGGGAAAATACAAGTAGTAAAGTGGATTATGTTTATTATCCAGTACTTAATACCTAGTTGAGAGGGTAGTCGAAGCATGGAAACTAAACATAAAGCTTTAAAAAGGTTTATTTGTATGGATTCAGGCTATACATGTCGGTGGCTCACGTTAAATAGTAAGAGTTTTTGGTTACAATTTTATTTTCATCAGATCAACTTATTGCGCTATTTGCAATTTTTGGAAGTATCCTTTGGTACTTTGTATCAGTTATATATTGAGTCAGGGAAGGAGTTCGGGTAGTCCGTTATCACACAAGAATACTACGGTTCAATCGTGTTCTAGTTCAGAGCTTGAGGTCGTGGGAGAAATGCCAGCCAATACAGAACTCACAATTAGTTCGCTAATTCGGATAGTATATCTAATCATGCAGAGAACGTGAGGTTGGCCACCCCTATGCGAAGAATCTTAATTACGTAATCATTGGAGCCAGTCGAAAATCCACGTGCATAAAAGTTTGATAAGTATATACTGACAACCACTAGTATTCACCTTATTTTCATAATGAGTATAAAGCTGATTTATGAGATGGATAATATAATCCTAGGTGTGGTGAGGCGTAAACTCCATACAGGATCGACTAATCAGCGAAAAATACCGCTTATAAAGAGCAATCAACTGGGAGTGCTCAAGAAAGAATATTTTGTTCCTAGAAAGAGTTAAAGTAATTGTGATCTTTTTCCATAGCAATAGATCTTATCGAGAGATAATAAAGTATAACACCATTGATAGAATATTATAGTTTAAGACAGATTGACTCAGTCACATTGGAGACGCCAGTATGGTGCTGCTGAATTTTCCAGATTGATGATCAAATAGTTGGCTAGTTAATGCACGTGAGAAGTAGCATGCCACAAGGATAAATCGGGAAAGAACAAGGTGAACGTTAACCTGCAATGTGTTGAGCACCTTGCATGTTAAAGAAGGTCCACCATGGTCTCTGCTTCTGCATTCCATCATAAATATAGAGAAGAAGAGCGTAAATTTATACATAGGATTATAAGGGCTTATTGTTGGACATCCGATTAGGAGATACAGAGGAGTGAACTACTTCGCATCATACTACGTCATTAACGGGTATGAAGCAGCATGGGCGTAAGGGAGAGGTTTAGCAGCGTCACTTGACAGATAAGCTGTTATAAACGAGTATTCTGTATTGTCGGTTTATGAGATCAGATTGGGCAATAGAGTAGGGACTGAGGATGCTTGAATAATAGATGCAGCACAGGTGTCGTTCATTTGTAACTATGGTAGGAGAGGACTGATGAAAAATATTCACTCAGTCCTTGTGTAAGAATGTAGAATACTATAGAGAAGCAAAGGCAGATTGGCGGTGTAAGATGAACATTGAGGAGATTCTGATAACTAATACGGTTGGCTTATGTACATTAGGGAATACGAGAAAGTATGATGTAGATGGATAGAGATGACTTCAACACACGGTGATGCTCTCTGCATATTCCGAGGGATTTCAGTCTCTAATTAAAGCGTCCAAGAAACATGTTATAAGGGTATGTTTCCGGTAGTGTGGGAATCAATTAGAAGACGAGGAATGGAATAGTATATAAGGCCGAGAGAGGATGGAGAGTTATTTTGAAATCAAAACTTTTCCGAGAATATCCTCTAAGCATTAGATCTGAAAGAGTAGAAGATTCCGAATGGCGAGTGCCAAAATGGGATCAGGAAGACACAAACACAAGAAGACACACCAGTAGCGGACACCGACCTCACTGTCTAAATGGAGCGAGGTAATGGAACGGCAGAGTCACTGTATGCTGTAAAAACAATAATTATGCCGGTGCCTGGTGTTGAGTACCGTGCGAATTCGAGGAGTGTGGCTAGTGCAAGAGCGGATATGGCAGAATTTTGAGGTTTAATAGCAATGAATTCTAGCAGGGCCAATTGATCCATGCTGTAGTATTGTCCGGAAGTCACCAGTACATACAGTAGATCGTCGCTGATCATTAAGGTTCATGTAAATTACTCACAAGATATATGGAAATTGGAGTGTATGACCTGAGCGATGTTGCAGAAATTTAATAGAAAATAATAGACCTATAGTCATCAGGTAACAATAGTATCAAGGCTAGCTGATGTCTTATGAGGTGGAGGATATACTAAAGACCCATAACCGTAAGCGCCATATCATACTTCACAAGTTAGGTGATGGAATGAGGGTATGAATGAGTAGTGGATACTTATATATATTTAGGAAGCTCACCCGCCCTACCCACACGTGATTCTTCATACGAAGACTAACCTGAGATAATAGGTATATTTGACGCACAAATCTAACTGATAATTATTATAATTTAAATAAAATGTGGTGTTAATATTAATGTTTTGAGTGTAAAGTAGAGAGACTATATTATCGAGTAGTAAGTAGAATAGAGTAGTGCGCGCAATATATAGAGACACTGCTCGACGCGACCGGTAGTGGCTGAGCGCTCGCTGCGCCCGATTAGCATTGACAGATTTGTCGAGAGAGAAATTACCAACTTAGTGTTCAATAAAATATCTGAAGCTCTGCGAGAGTGAGAACCCAAGAGTAGAGAATAGTTCCGGAATTGTCTATAGGTTGAATTAGAGGCAAACGTTTGAGCAAAGAGTTCAGTTTTAGTAGAAGACAAAATGGCAGTTGTGCCGTCAGAAGATACAAGAAAAGGGAAAAAGAAGAAGAAAATGTTTTTTTTTTTTTCTTTTTTTTTTTTTCTGTAAAATGCCTGAAAGATCGTGATGAAGAAAAACCAGAAAGATTACTGCATCTTCTACGGAGAAATGAGTTTTTGGCATTGTGGAGAATAGACTTTGCACTGTTTCGGGATGAAATATAAGTTGCGTGAGTCTCTTGAGTTTGAACACGACGGTAATCTCTGAAGGCAGCATCCCTGAAGCGAATAGCAAGAGAAAAAGCAGAGTTAAACCAAGGTTTGCTAGGCTTAGTACTAGGGAAAGAATATGTAATGTAGAGAAAATCACCACGATTATGCTCTCTGAATATTCCGAGGGACTCCTCTTACGAAAACAGTAATCATTCCATGGGAAATCAGAGAAGTACAAGAGCAAGACACCAGTTAGAAGCACCGAAGTGCAAGAAACGTCTCATCGACAAAGGTGGGGGCTGTTCTTGAAAAGACTTGAAGAGGCAGAACAAGATACAGAGATAAGAAGTTAATTGGACGAACCCAGAGAAGGAAAGAGTTTAGCAGAGTAAGGAGAAGGATAAGAAGTTAAGAAAAGATCAAGAATGTTGGGTTCATCACCAAAACTGTTTCAGGGACACTAATAGGGACTTGCACCAACTGCTCAAGGTTGTTCTGGATAAAAAAAAAAAAAAAAAATAGTAGGCGAGTTCACCAGCTGGAACATGAGAATTAGATGAAAGCCACTGCCGGTAGTGAGCTTTGAAATCACATAAATTGAGGATTTCAGAAAAAGTAGAAAAGGAAAGAATGTGCATTATTAGAAATGAAGATAGTCAAAAATTTTTTTATAGTCCGTAGAGTTAGACATAAATAAATAGGCGGAACAAATGAATTTAGTTGTAGAGTTGTAAGATTGTTTATGATATAAAGTGGAGAATTCAAAAGACAAATAGATTCTCGAGAACATGCAACATCGTTGCGCACATATGCGCAACATCCGCCTTTGGCTAAAAATTAAGGATTGGAACAAGAGGAGGAAACAAA
>SEYY01021139.1:15000-27500 GCA_009176605.1 Armadillidium nasatum
AAATTAAAATTCAAGGAAATAACTTTGTTCTAACTCCCTAGTGTCCTCTATATATATATATATATATATATATATATATATATATATATATATATATATATATATATATATATATATATATATATATATATATATATATATATATATATATATATATATATATTAAAAAAAAAAAAAAAAACACTGAAATAGCAAAACGCAACTGACCCCGAGTTGTAAAAGTCAACGAAAAACACAATTTTCAGTACTGTAAAGTTATATAGAAAAACATAAATTAGAGCCTAAATAAGTGGCAACTAAGAAACTGTTCTAAAAATAACATGAAAGGGTCATTCTCGTCACCACCAGAAATTCGTCAAAATTTTATCTTGAATGTAATGCAGATTACGTCAATTTTTTAATCATTTAACAAAATATAATTATACTTTAAAATCAATATTAATAAATATTGCCTTTCATGAACACAAATATTCATGTTATACACGAATGTATACCCAATTAACATTTTACTTGCTAGAAAATTTTGCCAACTCAGAACACGGATAAAATGTACAAGGATTAAAAGTGGTACGTTAATAAAGTAAAGTATCAAAAGTGGTACGTTAATAAAGTATAAAAAATGGTACGTTAATAAAGTAAAGTATCAAAAGTGGTACGTTAATAAAATATCAAAAGTGGTACGATAATAAAGTAAAGTACCAAAAATGGTACGTTAATAACAAAGATCCATCACATTTACGATCATTAATAATAAATGCAAAGAAATCAAAGGTCAAACAATCATTTGCTTCTACGCTTAGGCTAATAATATATATATATATATATATATATATATATATATATATATATATATATATATATATATATATATATATATATATATATATATATATATATATATATATATATATATATATATTATATATATATATATATATATATATATATATAATATATATACAGGGAAAAATTAATACTTACTTGAGAGAAGCTTATTTTAATTATAAATTCCATCAATTGACAATCTCATATATATATATATATATATATATATATATATATATATATATATATATATATATATATATATATATAATATATATATATATATATATATATATATATATATATATATATATATATATATATATATATATATATATATGCACAAAATGACTTAAAAACTAAAGCATCTTACTTAACTAAAATTTAAAGCTACATAAAATAGAAAATAACTAATTTTTTTTAATATAAAATTAAAAATATCTTTTTAATATAATAACACTGAAAACATAACAACAATTTTACTCTGAATCCGTTGAAGTCAAGAAGATTTTGATATTTGAATAATGTTGAGGATCTCTCTTCCTCATCTGATCCTTCACAGACAACATATTTATATATTTTTTCACCCGCTTAACATATATTTTGGGAATCTTTAAAAATGAAAAAAAAAATAACAAAATTAGTTCCTACGTAAAGAAAATAATTATTTTCATTCTTCAGAAAAATAAAAGGTTATATTAATTAATTAAATTTTTTAAAATCTACTTACAGTTTCTTTTAACTTTCAATATCATGATGCACTAATTACTATTATAACAAATAGCTATTTGGGTTCGACTCCAGAAAAGTCTATTTTTAAATTAGGAATTGAAAAAATTTTCCCTTAAAATACAAAATAATTCCATTAATGGTATAAAAATCAAATCTAACTTCAGCTTCTTGTTACTGAAGAAAATTGGTATATTATCCTTCTCTGATTGGCTGCTTTCATTATTAAAGAACGAAACACTTTTATGAAAAAATGTCTTCCTTTTAATTTTATTGAAAATATCAACTTGCTTAATACTCATTTACTCCTTCAAATTTTCAAAAAACATTTAAAAAAAATTTTTTTTTTTACCATCAAAAGTGGAGACATAGTATGTGAAGTTGGCTACCCGATATATATATATATATATATATATATATATATATATATATATATATATATATATATATATATATATATATATATATATATATATATATATATATATATATATATATATATATATATATATATATATATATTATATATATATATATATATATATATTATTATATATATATATATATATATATATATATTATATATATATATATATATATATATATGGCCGAATCTACAGTTTTGGTTAACTGTGCAGTTGATTAGGATAGTAGATTATTGGGAGCGGAAAATTACCAATACCAATCAAGCGACATGAATAAAGTATGAAACATGGCTTGAAATTGAATCTATTCAAAAATGAGCTTTCCCAAATAAAAAATTAAAGGGGGGGGGGCGGCTGTTATAGATTTAAAGAAAGAAAAAAAATTTTTTTTATTGGAAAGACTTTCAAGTATTATAAATTTGAAGGTTAATTATGAATGATCATCATGTTTAAAAATTTTGTTTTTGACTATCGAATTTCGAGAAGGGTTGCGCACACACACACAAAAAAAAAGATATTCCAACAACATTGGAGTATTCAGAGGGTGGCAGCTCTTCCTCCCACAGTAGAAACTTTAGAAGATGGTGAGTTACAAATCAAGCAATCATGATATAGGTATGAAATATGGCGTAAAATTGAAAAGTAATTAAAAAGAAATTTACCGAATTCAAATTTAATTTAAATGGGGGGGGGGGGGTTATTGATAAAATATCTGATAAATACTCTTGGAAAGAAGACACTTTTGAGTATTATATTTTTATCTAAATTGAAGTTAAAATTATAATTTTAATTAAAAATTAATAGAGACAAAAAAGATAATCTTTGAGAGTGTTGACTCCTATATCGTTATATGGAGCAGAAACCTGGAGCACCACGGGGAGAGAAGAGAGCAAGCTACAGGCGGCAGAGATGAAAGTTTTAAGGAGCATGGTAGGTAAGACAAGAAAAGATAGAATTAGAAATACGGTTATAAGAGAAGAGGTGGGAGTAAGACCGCTGATTAACAAGGTGGACGCAGCAAGGCTTAGTTGGTGGGGACACCTGGAGAGGATGGAGGAGGTTAGAGTGGCAAAAAAAAAAAAAGATGGAATTGGAACCGGATGGTAGACGACCAAGAGGCAGACCGAGGAAGAGATGGAGGGACTCGGTGGAGGATTCGTTGCGGAGACACCAACTACCAACAATGGAGCAGGTGAAGGAGGAAGGTGTCATCGTAGATAGGACTGCGTGGAGACGCCGGCTGGTGCAGCTGACAGGATTTTAAAAGCCTTCCTGGGAGCGGAAGTAAGTATTAAAAATTTTGTTTTCAATGTATAAATTTCTGGAAGAAAAAAAAATACCAAATATAACAAAATTAACCAAAAAAATTTAAGTAAACAACAGGTAGAAACTGCCAAGGTCCAACATTTACAGTTTGCAGCTTGTCAAGTTTTGCTACCATGCAGAAATTTTGGTCCAATTCTCTTAAAATTTTATATTACAATTAATAACGATACAATAGAATGAAGACAGCTACTTAGTGTAGGTCAGTATAGAAGCTCTAGCAAAAGAGAAAAGAAAGAAGCAATATAAACTAGTGAGGAAGGCTTTAAAGTGGAGGCATGTTTTCACAATTGTCTGAAAAATCATATGAACAGTGCATTAAACTGATCAAGTGATAGCTTCCAGTCGAAATTATCCATGCACATCTTTTGGTCAAACTTTTGCTATTTTAGAATGCTAAATGCTCTGATATAAATTAAGTAACAATTTATAATAAAACAGAAAAATGCTAATCCTTCAAGCCCTTCTGACAATGGCATGGGCAATAAAATAAAAAATTTTATATATATATATATATATATATATATATATATATATATATATATATATATATATATATATATATATATATATATATATATATATATATATATATATATATATATATATATATATATAATATATATATATATATATATAAAATATATATTAAAAAGGAACATTCAACAGCTCATGCTCAGTATATATAAACAATTTTTAAAAGAACACTTTATTAGAAAGATAAACTTTTAGATGACAGATTTAGAAAGCACAGCTTACGTTACGGCTTGTTAACCTCAAGCCCTCTTCAGAAGAGGCAAGTTCTGAATAAATGAGAAGGGCTTGAGGTTAACAAGCCGTAACGTAAGCTGTGCTTTCTAATCTGTCATCTTAAAAGTTTACCTTTTAATAAAGTGTTTTCTTTAAAATTATGTTTATATATATATATATATATATATATATATATATATATATATATATATATATATATATTATTATATATATATATATATATATATATATATATATATATTATATATATATATATATATATATATATATATATATATTATATATATATATATAAAATTTCATTCTAGAAGTTTGAAAACTGAGGCATAGGGTCTAAAAACAAAAATAATTCATAAAACACGTACCATGACCATTTCCATTTCTAAAGCTTCTTTTTTATGTTGTTCAAAATCAGATTCATTGATCATTTTCCGTTTTCGGGTTGGTGTGTTTGAGCACCTCGACTTCGCTACTTCAGACGCGACTTCACGAAACTATAAGAATGTATATAGTAAATACCTTAATTTGAAAAATAAAAACATTAATATTAACGTTGGGAATGGCAAAATATCCAATGTTGAATCTAAAAAGTTTCGATTTTCGATTCCCATGCCAAAAGTAACCATTATACTGCTAGAAGAGCAGAATTTAAAATGTCTTACGATATATTTAGTTGACATTCCGAAACTACATAATGCATTTATAAATAATCCCTATAGCATGTTCTAAAATTAATAAGCAATAGTGTAAACAAAAGTTACTTTTGTTTACACTATCATATTATATATATATATATTTTTTTATTTTATATATATATATATATATATATATATATATATATATATAATTATATATATTATATATATATATATATATATATATATATATATATATATATTATATATATATATATATATATATATATATATATATATATATATATATATATATATATATATAATATATATCAACATGGAACTACGTGTCAAAAACTAAATTTAAACCCACATATCTTGCATCCTTTCCCAAAAAGGCTGCTCAGCTTGCCAGTCGGGCAACCAACTTTCCACAAATTGCTTTCTATTCTGTTCCTCCATTAATGATTATATCCACAAAAGCTGTAATATTTTTTAAGGAATCTTTTAGTTATTTCAACTCTTGCTAGATCTTCCACTTCATTCAACTTGACCAAAATTGCATACTCCTTTTCATTTATTCATACTTCATAGGCATCCTCTCAAACATCATCCCGGTTTAAAGTATATACTGGTTTGCTCCTCTTCCAAATCTATCCTACAAATCCAATGTCCGAGTCAATAGTAACTTTCGTTAAATGTTAATACTTTCTGATCTTGCATTCAATTCAACAAAATAAACGTAGAAGTTTTTTTTGTCGAACTTACAAATTTTTGTCCCACCAAAAACTTACGTACCTCTGGAAATCCTGGGACTAAAACAATCAGTTCATTCCTCATACAGAAATCTTTTATAATCTCTCTTTACACTGCAATATTTTATATATATATTTTTTTTTATTTCGCCTCTGGTGGGTAAAGGCCAAAGGCCTACCAATTTTCCACCAGAGTTAGGGGAAAAGTCGGGAACATTGTCTAATTTAAGGCCGACATGACCTGATACACGGCGTTTGAAGGTGGCTAAGTCATAGGAAGTTGGGAAAATAGATGAAGGAAGTGTGTTCAGACTTTACCAGTAGAGTACATGTAAGATTGAGCATAGCGGTTAAGTCTGGGGTCAGAGAGTTGGGCAGAGAAAGGATGAGACTGTGTAGAAAGACGAGTCGCACGAACCCTTCTCAGTGGAGGAGGTATGCGACGAGAGAGTTCAGAAGAGCAGTGTCCATTGTAATAGCGATAGTAAAGAGAGAGTGACGCAACATTTCGACGGGCAGAAAGAGATTGGAGAGAATTAGTGAGAGCAGGAGAGTTGATAAGGCGAAAAGCTCTAGACTCCACCTTTTCCAGGAGAGCTGTATGAGTGGAACCACCCCAGATGTGTGACGCATACTCCATACAAAGGGCGAACAACACCCCTATACAGAGCAAGCAACTGGGGTGGTGTGAAGAAATACTGAAGGCGCCTCAGAACACCCAATATATATATATTTATATATATATATATATATATATATATATATATATATATATATATATATATATATATATATATATATATATATATATATATATATATATATATATATATATATATATATATATATATATTATATATATATATATATATATATAAAGATGTTAGAAATTCATTGAGCAAATATTTAACCAGAAATGTAAAAATGTGAGAATTTTAACGATTCTAATTCATCATCATTACTAATTAATATATGAAACTTTTTTCATTCTAAATAAAAACAATAATAATCAAGATCAAAATGACTTAAAATGTTAACCAACTGATTTAAAAGAAACGAAATTTTTAAGATAATTGTGTCCCAAGAATCTAAATCTTCCCCTTTGAAACAAATAAATTTTTTTAAAATAAAAATTTATTTTGTTATAGAAGTAACGCATGTTGCTTTGAGGTCAGACCGAAATTATTTTTTATTACTTCCTTAAAGTGAATATAATATTACAAAACCAACCTTTTCCACGTTTTCATTTGTGTTTTGGTTGACAGGTTGAAGAATAGATTCCTTCTTTTGATTCTTCTCATCTCTGTTCATGTCTCTTGTTGGGCCTTCACAGCATTTCACATCTATGACTTGGCGTCCATATTCATTATCACTGAAATTAAACCATTTTAGATATAATATACAAGTATTATAAATACAAAAATATCTTCAATAATAAGAGGCAATATATATGAAACGTTGTTCATTAATGTTTTTATTAATGCTTTTGTTTTAAGTAATCTTTGTCTTACCATTCAAAGAATTTGTACTGGAAAGGGAGTCAGGTATCGGTATACAAAATTTTAGTAAGTATTGGTAAAAATGATCGATACCAAAATCTTGTATATCTCTTAGTTAATTAACATAGTTACTATTTGAATACTGTGCCTGTGCTTAGTTTTTATTGATTGCGGTTTTTAATATTAATTTAAAAATACAGAACATTTTTACTACATTTACACTATATATATATATTATATATATATAATATATATATATATATATATATATATATATATATATATATATATATACAAGTTTTGAGATTTGATGCAATGCAGAATTCATTTCTTTTACCTTCATGTATCGCTAGGTAATACTGGCCTAATTGATGATGTCGAAAACTACAGAGGCTGAGCAGACGTGTTTTCCATTCTGAAGGCGCTTGTTGCCGTGCATGTGACATTTGTTGATTTTAAAGGTGAATGAAAACGAGTGTATTGAGTCAAATTTTTTTTTTAAGAAAACCCGGAAATGATTCATCTTACAAGGATCTGGTGAGTAGTTTTAAAGTCGGGCACAAATGGTCAGGTTTCACATATGAGGCCGATGACAATGAATGTATAGGAGGCACTCGGAAGACGAAATATTTCAAAATTTTGAAGGTGATCCTGAATGCTCAATATCAAACCATTCACTATTTGTGAAGATTGCATTCTGAAACTTTTTTTCATTTCCTAATATCAAAATCAAAGAGAATGGTATCAACATGATTGAAGACACAAAAATTGTAGGGCAGGTTTAAAAGACTTTCAAGAAGATCAAGGACTAATGCATTAATACGCAAAGGATCTATTTCGAAGGTGATCGCGGCGAATAAAGTTTAACAAAAGTTAAGGTAAGCTTAAAAATTTTGATATATATATATATATATATATATATATATATATATATATATATATATATATATTATATATATATATATATATATATATATATATATATATATATATATATATATATATATATATATTACCTAATTTAAGTGAAATCAAAATACTGAAGGTTCTTCTGTTTGGTCCACCAGTGCAAGATGTGTTGCAGCAAACTTTCAGGAAGAGATTCACCAAACTATCTCCAGGAGCTGGTGTCCCGAGAGGTTACAGACACCATGTATCTTTCTTCTTGTTCGTAATAATATGCAGAAGAGCCTTCTACTTGAATGACATGCAGGCAGCTTTCTTGATTGGGAATCTTAAATTTATATATATTATATATATATATATATATATATATATATATATATATATATATATATATATATATATATATATATATATATATATATATATATATATATATATATATTAAGGGATGGGCTGGATATCCAGTAAAAATAATTAAAAGAACTAAAATTAAAAATATACATAAATGTTCTAATTTAATAGGTTGTGTCTTGTTTCAATTCTATTCTAAATAACAGTAACTTTGCCTATTCCATGTTGTAATATAATATATTGATATGCATTCGATAACTTATTAAATTATTCAGATAACTACAAACATGGAAATACATTTTTAAGTTTTTTCCTTTTATATATATATATATATATATATATATATATATATATATATATATATATTATATATATATATATATATATATATATATATATATATATATATATATATATATATATGCAGGGATTGAACAATACGGAAACAGTAGATAGAAAGAATGGGTAAATATAACAAACGTCAATTATCCAAAATTGAAGAGGCCTTAAATGTGCTCAAGTGTAACATACGATACGTAATTTATAACGTCGGTAGGAGGTAGGAGATTTCAGTTACTGTGTAGTCAACATTTTGTGCTGGAGTATGTTCAATCTTACAGTTTGGAAGAGGAAAATTGTTGGGTCTCAGATACGGTATCCAAGGTCATGAGATCAGAGTGTTTCCGGAAAAATCTCATTCAATGACAGAGACTGACAAGATTTGCAGAAGATTGTGATGAAAAATGTAACGGCTTCAGAAGTAATTTTTAAGGTGAATACCAGTCTTGCAAATAATGTAAGAACAAAAACAATGAATAGGGAATTCCAGATTTGAATATTCATGGGAGTGCCACAAACGCCAAATATAAATTTGTAAACGACATGAATGTCAGAAAGTGAAGAGAGTGGTGAAACACTAATATGGATTGGACAGTAAATCAACAAAGGTCAGTCCTTACGGAAGATGAATCAACTTTCATACTCTGATCAAGTTTACGTGTGGAGGACAACAATATTAGGAATATGATCAGGATTTTCTTAAGCTACAAATGAAGCACGGAAGAGGTTCCGTGATGGTTTGGGCATCATCCTGGTATTATGCAGGTCCGATTATCACATACTGTAAAGTCGCGGTTTCATGAACAATACAGATGATGATTTGTCATACTGGCCTCCACAATTGCCAGACCTTATGCAGTCAAACGAAGAATTGGGTTTATGAACGATATCTGCCATCAGCATCCCTACAGGAATAATGACTAGTTTTTGCAAGAGGAATGGCATAACATCCAATTGTGCACCATCCAGGATTAAAATTTGTCCATTTCCAAAAGAATTCAGGCAGTTATGAATAAGAAAGGAGGGTTTCAACACCACATTAAAAAATAAATTCATTAATTTACCATGTTTCCAAATTTTCGTCCAACTCAATAGCATATATTATATATATATATATATATATATTATATATATATATATATATATATATATAATATATATATTATATATATATATATATATATATATATATATATATATATATATATATATATATATATATATATAAATAAAATCAAATCTATGACCTAAAAACTTTCGCTCTAAAATATGAAACAGAGTAACAAGAAATTGAAAATAAAAACAAGTACAAAAAAATAAATTAATTTATTGAAATTTATGAAGATAACATGTTGGTATCTTCTATTATATTATTAGACATTTCTGATGTTATCCGATGCTTGGTTTAACAATGCAGAAGAAAAGGAATTAACTCATATATTTCTTTAATAAAACTATTATTAATCTTACCAGAGAGTCTGCAATTTGGGCAGCGATGAACAGGGGCCATCCTATTGGAACTCTTGTTGTACACAGGACATATGTTGAGATGAGCTCTAGCTGGGTATTTATCCAACATTATGTTGAGTGGAAATGCAACATTTTTGGCAACGTACATCCTATTTAGCACTTTACTAAAACACCACTAAAATAGAGAAAAATAATAATAATTAAAATACTAACATATTTTATGAAAACTTAAAATTTCATTTTTAGCTCAATAGAACATCAAATGGCCAACATTTTATATATTGTGTAGGTATGTGTGTGTGTGTATGTATATATATATATATATATATATATATATATATATATATATATATATATAATATATATATATATATATATATATATATATATATATATATATATATATATATATATTATGATAGATAGATTTTTCTTTTCTTTCTCTCTCTCTATCTATCGATGAGAGAGAGAGAGAGAGAGAGAGAGAGAGAGAGAGAGAGAGAGAGAGAGAGAGAGAGAGAGAGAGAGAGAGAGAGAGAGAGAGAGAGAGAGAGAGAGAGAGAGAGAGAGAGAGAGAGAGAGAGAGAGAGAGAAGAGAGAGAGAGAGAGAGAGAGGAGAGAGAGAGAGAGAGAGAGAGAGAGAGAGAGAGAGAGAGAGAAGAGAGAGAGAGGAGAGAGAGAGAGAGAGAGAGAGAGAGAGAGAGAGAGAGAGAAGAGAGAGAGAGAGAGAGAGAGAGAGAGAGAGAGAGAGAGAGAGAGAGAGAGAGAGAGAGAGAGAGAGAGAGAGAGAGAGAGAGAGAGAGAGAGAGAGAGAGAGAGAGAGAGAGAGAGAGAGAGAGAGAGAGAGAGAGAGAGAGAGAGAGAGAGAGAGAGAGAGAGAGAGAGAGAGAGAGAGAGAGAGAGAGAGAGAGAGAGAGAGAGAGAGAGAGAGAGAGAGAGAGAGAGAGAGAGAGAGAGAGAGAGAGAGAGAGAGAGAGAGAGAGAGAGAGAGAGAGAGAGAGAGAATTTATTTTCAGTCTCTTTAACACTGTCTTACTCTTAAACTTATAATGTTGGTAATTTGGGTACTTCAAAAGTCATTCCTGCATTTTTTATTAATTTTCATCAAAGAACGAATATACTAAATAAATTCAAATTTTATTAAGAAATTTAAAAAAATAAATAAATAAATTTTTATGTTAAATCTAAAATTACAGTGAAATGTCTAATTCTTTGGTTTCTTAAATTACATATCTAACATTCAGATACGAAATCTTAATCTTTCCACAGATTTAAAAAAAAAAAAAAAAAAAAAAATCAGTTGTGCACATACCTTTGGTTTAACACCCATTAAATTTGGTTCAGGAACGTTAATTCTGAAGTTGTAAGGTCCTGTCCATGGTAGGATGCTCAATACTAATAAAGGATTCGAAGGAATGGGAGCTACGTAATTCCCGCCTGGGATATGGTCACAGTTATGGGTCGTCTCATCTAAAATAACCTGAAAAAATTATCAATAAAAAGTAGATGTATGAGCATTATTATTATATAAGGCTTAGGATAAGAAGTTGTCTGAACATTCCATATATCGATATTTTGAAATTTCAATTTTTATCAATATTTTTAGTAATAATTTACCTTCCAAAGTGAAAAGTTGAACTTTTCAGTATTAAGATGAATGTTAAGGATATAGGTGAAATTTGTTTCACAGATTGGAGTCTTCTTGTGTTTTTGCAACATTTTAAATTAGTAGTTACCGAATATATATATATATATATATATATATATATATATATATATATATATATATATATATATATATATATATATATATATATATATATATATATATATATATATATATATATATATATTATATATATATATATTTATATATATATAATAATTATTTAATATTATTTTAAACTATTAATAAAATAATGTTAAAATAAAATAAAATAATAATAATAATAATAATAAATTAATAATAATAATAAAATAATAATAATAATAATAAAATAATATAAATAATAATAATAATAGGCATAAATGAAATGAAAGCTAAATAATACAAATGACAAAGAATTTGAATTGATATATTGATATTTCCATATATTTTGAAAGGTCAGACAATTCTTAAAATATATATATATATATATATATTTTTTTTTTTTTTTTTTTTTTTTTTTTTTATTCATTCACGGGCATTGCCCTTTTCGAGGAGAGGAACTTTTCTAGGTAGTATATACCTAGGATCCCGAAGTGGGATCGAACCGGCGCCCTCAAGCACGTGAGTCAATCACTTTACCGTTTGAGCCACGGTAAACGGCATATATATATATATATATATATATATATATATATATATATATATATATATATATATATATATATATATATATATATATATATATATATATATATATATATATATATATATATATATATAATATATATATATATATATATATATATATTATATATATATATATA
>SEYY01021139.1:40000-47500 GCA_009176605.1 Armadillidium nasatum
AGAAAGGTGGTGTTCAATAAAATGGAAATTGTATTGAAGAACGCGAATGCTGCAGAAATTAATGAAGAAAATAGACCATGCACTAGGGCAAGTTGGATGAAAAGTCTTGGTGGCACCAACCTTATATCACCTTTCAATAGTTTTGTTTAGTATTGTGACTACAAAATAACTGGTGTATTACAGATAGCAGAAAACCTAAATTTTATGATCATTGAATATTTTCAATCTTGTTTCAACCTTCATGAGTTCGGTAAAATAAGTAAAATATTTGGTATCGGTAAATTTAGAGGTATCAGTATCGGGTAGTTTAAAATTATTGGCATAGGTATCGGTTAAAATTTTGGTATCGCTCCATCCTTAATATATATATATATATATATATATATATATATATATATATATATATATATATATATATATATATATATATATATATATATATATATATTATATATATATATATATATATATATATATATATTATAAAAAAAAAAAAAAAAAAAAAAAAAAAAAAAAAAAAAAAAAAAAAAAAAAAAAAAAAAAAAAAAAAAAAAAAAAAAAATATTATATATATATATGCGGTAACTTTAAATACAAAAACCAAAACAAGTTTTTCATTCCTTTAAAATATTTTAAAATAAAAATGCTTTATCATTACACATGACTCGAAGCCTGCAAAAGAGAACAACGGGTAGAAGATAAGAAAGATAAAGGAATCTGTTATCCACAGTTGAAAGGTTGGAATTTTAAGTTTTGCAAAAGATCAAATGAATCAATTAAGACATGACAGGGGTTGAATTAAGATTACAAAGAATTTAATAAAGACATAATGCAATCAATATGCAAAGTTAAATTACAAGAACTCTATATGAAAAGGAACAGATTGTCTTCTAAAAAAAATGTTAAAAAAAAGTAAGAAAGTCGATTTGGAAGAAATTATTGAAAGGTGAAAGAATTTTTTTTTTTCTTTTTACAGATAAATGGAAGGAATAAATCTACTTGTGTAAGGAAGAAAAAAGAAACGAGAGTGAGATAAGATAAGGATAAAAAATAGAAGCGATTGCAGTACTTGTATAGATTACAACTACAGGAGAAATTTTGATGTATTTAAGGATTTAAAAAAAAAAAAAAAAAAAAAAAAAAATTGAAGTTAATTTAATAATAAAAAAAATTTGATTGAAACATTAAAGGTAAAACTATTTATATATATATATATATATATATATATATATATATATATATATATATATATATATATATATATATATATATATATATATATATATATATATATATATATATATATATATATATATATCTGAAAGGAGAAAGGGTACGTATGACAGAAAAAGGGAAGCATACAAAATCAGTTCTAAGTAATAATAATATCACTTTTTTTCATTAGAAAATGCAATTTTATGTATACAGTATATATTTTTCGTCATTTTTACGGTTCTTTCTGACACAGCAAAACAGGTTTCCCTCTTTCCTGTCTTGACATGTTCCGACGGCAGTAGTAAGGGGCACTACCGTTCTCTTACATTCTATTCAAGTTGAACTTCTCTCGGTCCTAATTCCACTTTCCAGGATTCTCCTTACCCCTTTTAACTCATCTATGACAATGATATATCTTCTAAATTTGCAAATCTGTTCTCTTTGTGCTTAATAAGGCAAATGGTCCTAGCCATTCGTCCTGTGACTTCTCAGGCTCTCAAAACTTAATTTAAGAGCCTCCATCATGTGTTTGCAAAATGTTTTCTCTGCCTTTCAACTTTGACCTTTCTTTCCCGCTGGTAGTGTCCGCTCATTTAATCTATCGAAAAAGGAAGAACAGCTTAACGACCCTCTAACTATTGTTCTAAAGTTTTAACCTGTTCTTTCCAACGTTATTGAAAATATTTGTAGCAGAAATACTCAATAACACCTTTTAACTCCAATAGCCAAATTGGCTTACGTTAAGGGGAAGCCTGACTTGTATTTCATTACTCGAACATCAAACCTTTGAAGAAAATGAGCAGATGAAATGTGAGTAAGATGTTCCATAGGTAAGGTGACCATATTTTTCTAACCAAAATTCGGGACGCTTCTGAACATTGCACTCTTCCCCTCTCCAAATACACTGCCCGTAAGTGTTTTAAGGGATGTATAAAGGAGGAAGATTTTTAATATAAAGAAGAAATACGAATTTTGTTTTCGAAAACAAGTCATTTGGTTTATTAGTTAAGGACTCTACTAAAAAAAAATACATTTTTGCCTTCTGCTTCCATGCGCCTCGCCCTCTGGCTGTATGGCGGTGTGTCACTGCCTTCTTCTGCTATCTGGCAGACTGACTGAATAAATAATTTTTGCCAAATCTAAAAATCGGGACAAATGTCCGTCTCTAAAAAAATCGGGACACGGCTTAAAAAATCGGGACTGTCCCGAAAAATTCGGGACGGATGGTCACCTTATCCATAGGGAAAAAAAACACTCAAAGAACTTTTTAAATAAAATATATTTTGTAATTTACAATCTATTAAGTAAGAAATAATGGAATTTGATGCAGAAATTAAATGATGGCTATTTGCCGATGTTTAAAGAAACGAACTGTCTGGTTAGAGTAGAATTTATGCTACAAAAAAAAAGGAACCAAATGATCTTCATAAATATATTTCTACAGGAAACCATTCATACATACTACATGTAAACCATTATGTATATACAGTACTCTAATGTTCTTTGTTCAACAAACTTATTTTGCATTTTTTAATCTTACAAAGAGATCATGAACCCATTTTTATTATTGTTTATTTTCTTTGATTTGATTTGAAATACGTGGCAACAATGAGGGATTAATTAGTTGCGCTAATCATATATATATATATATATATATATATATATATATATATATATATATATATATATATATATATATATATATATATATATATATATATATATATATATATATATATATATAATATATATATATATATAGGAACCGACCGGGGCTGGAATTTGGCCGGGGCCGGGGCCGGGGTCACCCAAATTTGGCCGGGGCCGGGGCCGGGGTTATGGCCGGGGTTTCCTAAAATTTGTAAAGAGGTCAAAAGCACTGAAATTTTAGGTTAAGAAAATTAGATATAAGGTTTATTTAATTGTAAGGAAGGGGTAGAATAGGCAACATTCACTTAAATTAATGATTATATGCATTTTCTCTAAAAAAAAAATCAGAAAATTACAGTTTTGTAAAAAAAAAAAAAAAAAAAAAAAAAAAAAAAACAAAAATTAAAAAAAAAAAAAATTATTTTTTTTTTTTTTTTTTTTTTTTTTTTTCTAAATAGTGATTTAACACGTTTACCTAAGTAAGACCCAAAGGTAAAGTTTGAAAAAATGTAGGATATAAAATTATCAATTTAACTTGTATTTATACATATTATTGTTATTTTATTGCTATGTATCAAACTTGTCATTTAGCTGCATTATTTAAAAATTATTATTTTGTTTATACTTTCAGTCAATATGGCTAAAAGATCAGCTTCTGCAGTATTTGAATACTTTACAATGTTTCAGGATAGGCTCGAAATTGCTAAATGTAACATCTGCACTCAGAAAATTAGAAGAGAACCTCTGGGTGCTACAAGTAAAAAAAATTTCAACCAAATCTTTTTAGGAGTATCTAAAATCAAAACACAAAGATGAACATTCACTTCACTAGCGGAAAAGGAGCTGTTAAAAGAAACAGAAAAGAAAAAAATCTTAATTTTCTTATATTTTTTTTGAAATTTTTTTTTTATTATTTGACTGATTGAGCTGAAATTTTCAAAGTACGTAAATTTTTCACGAAGTTCTGAGTTGATTTCGAGCATTTTTTTTGAGTCTATAACGGTTTGAAAGCTTATTTGGACCCAAAGTTGAAAAAAATGAATAACTGGGTCAAACCACTGGTCCACATGAGCTGAAAATTTAACTGAATACCTTTGCCTCAATTTCTTGCATTGGTGGGAATAGATTTTTGATATCACGTCTAGAAAAAAGTTATAAGCACTTGAAAAAAAATTTGCAAAAATCGTACCCTTCTGGAGAAAAAAATTATTTAAAAAAAACGCTACCTACTATTTTTTTTAATTTGTGAATATTGTTTAGAAGAGGAACAGGGCAACAATTTTTATTTAGTGCATTTTTAAATCCCTTTGTTTGAAGCGAGATATAGCCTCTCAAACTTTGGGAATTTTTGAAATTTGGCCAAAAATGGACCTTTTTGAAGGCTATATCTCAAAACCAACGAATCTCATCGAATAAAGTACATAGAGGAATTTGTAGCCCCACCCCTCCTCTATACACACCAAAAATAGGAAATGTTATAGTTGTATTTTTTTAAGAAAGATTTTGTCTGAAAAGGTGGATTTTTTGTTCAAAAAATTTTTTTTTCCTATAGTTGGTCAGTTTTTGGCTTATAACATTTTTTCTATAACTCTGGGAACAAAAGTCTATTAGAGGCTTTTGTAGCCCATATAATTTTGAATAAATAGTCCAACTTTCAGCTCATTCTAAAAAGTGGTTTGGCATCGCCATTCTATTGAAAAAGGGTAAAATTTCCACAAAAAAAAAAAAAAAAAAAATCTTTTAACCGTAATAGACTCGAAAAAACGCTAGAAATGGACTTTTCTTACCGGTAAAAAATGTATATACACTGAAAGTTTCAGCAGAATCTGCTGAAAATTTAAAAAAAAAAAAAATTTTTTTTTGTAAAATTTACCATTTTAACCCCGGCCGGCAACCCCGGTTTTCTCTGATTTTTAGCCGGGGCCGGGGTCAGTAAAAATGGCCGGGTTTGGCCGGGGCCGGGGCCGGGGCCCCGGTCGGTTCCTATATATATATATATATATATATATATATATATATATATATATATATATATATATATATATATATATATATATATATATATATATATATATATATATATATTATTAAATGTCATTTTAATTAAAAAAGAAAAAAAACTGTAGAAAACTCTTTTTTTTCACCTCCCGTTCTGAACTTTAAGGATTGAAAGAGGGGAAAAAAATGGCTTCATTTTGTCCAGTGGTTTTACCCTTTCTTCACTATTTAACTTGTAAGTTTGTGAGAGCCTAATGCGGTCTATTAAAGTCGGAAGGTCTAATTTCGCCTTCAATTATATATTTCATTAGGTTTTTGAATATATATATATATATATATATATATATATATATATATATATATATATATATATATATATATATATATATATATATATATATATATATATATATATATATATATATATATATATATAATAGTGTAAAAGAAGTTTTAAGCAAATAATTTTGAAATGAAAAATAATTTGAAATAAAAGTACAAGTTCTGCACTGGTTAAAACCATAAATGTGAAAGGGTTGGGATACATGAGGAATATTTAACAGGGGGTAATAAAAGCTCATTAAAGCGAGATAAAAAAAAAAAAGAGAATAACAGTATATTAAGAGGGTAAATAGGAAAACTTGCGTGTTAATTAAGTTAGAGAGGAAAAATCACGAATATCTCAAAAACTCTAGGATAAAGGGTAAGTATATAAGAAAAAGTTCTTCAAACTTATGGTGGTAGATATAAGTGCTTACGTTAATGGTGGAAAGGTCATAGGAAAATAGAGAGAGTAAGAAGCCACAAGGGCCTATCGAGACTGTCCCATTTGAACAAGAGTCCTAGTGAAAAAAAATAGTTATGTGAATGAACAGGAATCAGGAGAGAGTAGATGGGGTATGGTAATGTACTTGCATGATTGGTGTGGAAGCATAAGAGTGACTGGAAAAAGTATCGGTTTTTCAAAATTAGCTGAAGGAGTATGAATGAGTAAACGAACAGACTGCAAATTTGCTGATAAAATCAAAAGTGAAATTGCTTTAAATCGATTGTTTTGTACGGGTAGTGGTAGGCTTGGGCCTTGTATGCAAAAATGAGAAAAAGATTAGTCCTAAAATTGAATGACTAAGAGCTATCTCCCAAAAACGAAAAGAAGGGTTAAGAGTAATGTAAAATTTAGGGAAATATGCAGTTTGGCTGCGACAGAGATATTGTTAGTAACAAGGAGTATTAGGGGTATGGACAAGAGTTTCAAGACCCTTGCATATTTTACTCGTATATATATATATATATATATATATATATATATATATATATATATATATATATATATATATATATATATATATATATATATATATATATATATATATATATATATATATATATATATATATAGGCTTAGGTTAAGAATCTTTCTGACCTTATATATCGATATTTTTAAAAATATCGATATTTTGATGGCAGTAAGCCTCGTCTCGCGGCCACGCTCTTTTATAGGTTAGGCCTCTATTTTCGGCAACTTCGGTAGTTCAGGTTATGATAAGTCGAACAAAGTTCTCTAGAAAACTAATGTGAGTATGTCTGGTGTAATATGGCAGTAGCCCTCACCTCGTGGCAACGCTTTTGAATAGGTTCGATATATCGATATTTTCCAAATATCGAAGGTCAGAAAGATTCAAAACTCTTAACCTTTACCATATATATATATATATATATATATATATATATATATATATATATATATATATATATATATATATATATATATATATATATATATATATATATATATATATATATATATATATATATATATATATATATATATATATATATATATATATATATATATATATATATATATATATATATATATATATATATATATATATATAATAATAAAGGATTTTTTTTTAAAAAAACCAAAAACCAATGGTTTTTTTTAAAAAAACCAAAAAATAAAAACCAGGTTTTTTTGGTTTTTTTTTTTGGTTTTTTTGGTTTTTTATTATAATAATGAATCAATAGGTGAAATGACTGATGAATAATGAAAAATGCAATATATTTTTTTATATAGAACAGTAACAAAATGATTGAAATGAAGTAAAAAATAAATTTGAATTTTTAAAAAATAATGTAAATTTGTGATATATATATATATATATTATATATATATATATATATAATATATATATATATATATATATATTATATATATATATATATATTGAAAGAAAGAAAATCATAAAATATACCTGGGTGAGTGGTTGAATGGACAAAGGGGATTGTTGGATTTTGTGTGTGTGAGCTGGAATGGAGAATAGGTTTGGATGTCAACGTGCTGAGGGAACTGCTATGGGTATTTCGGACCATTATTTGGTGGTGGCGAAAATAAAAGCTAAAGGAGGTTGGGAGAAAATGGGAGGGAGAGGGAGGTGGTGGAGATAGTACGGGTGGAGAGGTTAGAAGATGAGGAGAAGAGAGAAAAACAAAGGGATAAGGGAAAATGGGAGGAGGTTAGGGGAGGTGAGTGAAGGGTGGAGGAAGAGTGGAGTAAACTGAAGGGAGCATTGGTAGAAGTTGCGAGAAGAGTGTGTGGGATAAAAAAAATAGGTAATGGTAGAAGAAAGGGGA
>SEYY01021139.1:57500-62500 GCA_009176605.1 Armadillidium nasatum
ACCCCCTAACCCCAACATCTCTCACAAAACGTTTGCCATCGTCCACCGATGCCCCTCCCCCATTTTCTCCTTTTCTCCAAGAGAAGTACTTCAAGAGTGTAAGTAAGCAACAGTTTTATTTCAGACACGTGGAAAAAGTAGGAGGAGTTAAGGATCTAATCTAGAATAAACATGAATCTCTCTCTCTCTCTCTCTCTCTCTCTCTCTCTCTCTCTCTCTCTCTCTCTCTCTCTCTCTCTCTCTCTCTCTCTCTCTCTCTCTCTCTCTCTCTCTCTCTCTCTCTCTCTCTCTCTCTCTCTCTCTCTCTCTCTCTCTCTCTCTCTCTCTCTCTCTCTCTCTCTCTCTCTCTCTCTCTCTCTCTCTCTCTCTCTCTCTCTCTCTCTATTAAGCAACTTACACGCGTATTAGTATATATTATATATATATATATATATATATATATATATATATATATATATATATATATAATATATATATATATATATATATATATATATATATATATATATATATATATATATATATATATATATATATATATTACTTCCTATGACTTACACACCTTCAAACGTCGTGTATCAGGTCACGTCGGCCTTTAATTTGACTATTCTTCCGTTTTCCACGTAACTCTGGTGGAATTGTAAGTAGCCTCTGGCTTTTGCCCACCAGAGGATATATATATATATATATATATATATATATATATATATATATATATATATATATATATATATATATATATATATATATATATATATATATATATATATATATATATATATATATATATATATATTCTACGTAACTGTCGTAACACTAAAAAGTCTTTTCTCCATAGAAAATGCAATAATCTTTCTGGTTCCTCTTCCTCACGTTCTTTCTGGTATTTTTCTTTTAAAAATGTCAACTCAGCTTCTTCCTCTTTCCCTTCTTTGCATGTTGCAAGGGTCATCACGTAGACGAATTATCTATTTTTAAGTTAACTAATACAGTCACATTAGGTCCATGTGGATTATTTCTGTCTCTGTTTTTGTTTTTCTTTTGTTCTTGTATCTTCCGACGGTACAACTTCTGTTTTGCTTTCTTCTAAAACTGAACTCTTCATCTCGAACCTTTGCCTGTAATTTCTCCATCTTTGATGATTCTGGAGCCATTCTTCCTACTCCAACCCCCATTAATTCTATTATGCCTAACATTGTAATTTCTTCTAAAGATATTCTCTCTCTCTCTCTCTCTCTCTCTCTCTCTCTCTCTCTCTCTCTCTCTCTCTCTCTCTCTCTCTCTCTTACCAAATAATTAACTGACATGTCACGATACATGGCGTTTGAAGGCTTGCAAGTCAAATGAAGTTGGGAAAATAGATAAATGGAGGGTGTTCAAGATTTTCCAGTAAGAGTACATGTAAGATTGAGCATAACGTTTAAGTCTGTCGTTAGAGAGTTGACAAGAGAAAGAAAGAAACCATGTGGAAAGGTGTTTGGTATGAGCCCTTCTCAGTGGAGGAAATATGCGGCTGATGAGTTCAGTAATATTTTTCAATACTGAAATCTTATTTGCATCCAAGTGCTTTTGATTTCGCACTACAAGAGTCAATGGTCGTATGGTTTTCTTGATTTCATGAAATTCTGGTGTTCAGGAACAGAGGCATATTTGCAGATATCTGAAGCTAACAGGAAGCTTTATTGGATGTTTAAAAAATTATGATTGAAAAGCGATTGGGTCTGGCTATTTATATTGTGGTCTGGGTCTGGGTCTGGGTCTGGATGAAGGAGATGAATAGGGTTTCGTCCAGATTGGGTTATTAAAGATAAAATACATATATATATATATATATATATATATATATATATATATATATATATATATATATATATATATATATATATATATATATATATATATATATATATATATATATATATATATATATATATATATATATATATATATATATATATATACGTAACATTGCATCAGAAATAATTAAAGTCATGAGAAGGATATTTTCAGAAAGATTTTTACAAATACATTTTTTAAATAACTCGGCAGCACTATTTGAATGTGTGTCTGTTTGTGTTTGTGTCTGTGAGTGTGTGTGTGTGTGTGTGTGTGTGTGTGTTGGGAAGGAAATGTTGCGCCAAAATAGATAAAGTTATTAATTAAAACTAAAGTTTACTAAAACCAAGAAAATAAAACTTCCTGCAATATTTTAGTACTTTAAAATTAATAAGTTCCAGCAAAAACTTTTTTTAAAAAAATAAATAAATAAATTTTTATACACTCGTACCAAAACATTTCAGTCAAGGGTGTTTTGAGGTAAACACACACACACACACACACACACATATATATATTATATATATATATATATATATATATATATATATATATATATATATATATATATATATATATATATATATATATATATATATACTATATATATATATATATATGGTGATCCAAAAAAAAATAGCATGCATTTTAATATTATCAATAACTCCATAATTATCCAACATAAATAGTTCAAAATTAGATAAGAGCATAATTGATGGTTTATTTATATTTGAGAAAATTTTAAAATTCTACCTTTATTTGTTGATTTTTTTATGATTTTTTTTTCAAGCTATATAAAAAGCTTAATTTCCAATTGTTTTATTTCAGAAATTTATATCCTTGAGATAATAATGTCTTTTACCGAAGAAGATAAAATTCTTATTAAACATTATCGAATGGAAAAGAAGCATAGCAGAATGAAATTATTACATGAATTCCCTCACAAAGGATGGTTTTTCAGGGGTTTAGACACTCTGGTAAAAAAAACTGATGAAACTGCAAGCATTAAACGAAAAGCAGAAAGCGGGGGTCCAATTTAATGTTTGCAGTTTCATCAATTTTCTTTAGCAGAGTGTCTAAAACTCCTTCCCTCTTATCCATTTAAGTCAATCTTTAGTAGCTCTTTCAAACGACTTAAAACTTTTAACAGTATTGTTCCTCAAGTGTTTATTTTATCACCTACTCAGTTTCTAATCTTCAAAAATTACCTACCTGTTACTCCCATATTCTATCCATTTCTAGACTGAATAATCCACTTTACATTATTCATTTCATTAATAGAATATCAACCAATTTAACGAATAAATCTGATGCTTTGATGATGACGTGGAACAACTGTCTTTAATACGTCTTTCTAATTGGTCCACAGAAACTTGGTTGTTTGCTATGTCTCAGAAAGCTCATTTTCTTTATCTTTCTATTCGACCTAAAATTTTCAACAACCTAAACATTATGAGAAACACTCAACTCTACTTCCACTCTCTTCTTTTTAATCAATTTGATATTTCTTGTCACATTGTCTTCGAAAATGTTAAATATTCTGAGGAACATTCAGAACCTCTTACACTACTCCAACTCTTCTTACTTCTCTGTCTGCCAGGCCAGTAGTGTTATTCTTCACGGTTTTTCCTTTTATCTTACTTTTTCCTTACTTTTCATTAATGATCTTAGTTGCCCATTTTAATCTATCCATTCTTATACCGATTACTCGATCCTCTATTCTTCTACTTACTCCAAGTCTGCTTCCTCTTTTGCATACAGAGTTGCCATTCATATTAGCCTTTCTTGTTCTGTTCTTGCCGATCATGAAAGAATTTTTCCTAAATGGTTGTCTCAACCTTGTGAAATTCATTTCTTTAAATACTCAACTTTTACATACCCTTTCAAAGACACCTAACTTTTTTTTTTTAATCCCTTTCGATGGTTCTCCCGTCTTTCCTTTTGACAATAAAAACAACTTGGAGGTAACATAAACAAAAAATGTCTTGATAACCTCATATCACAATGGTCTGGAGGTTCTGTTTAGTCAGCGAGATTGTATTTTCTCATCTCAAACATTCCAACTTCACCTTGTACAAGAAATATGGGTGAAACCTGAGATCGTTCCCCTTATATATATATATATATATATATATATATATATATATATATATATATATATATATATATATATATATATATATATATATATATATATATATATATATATATATATATATATATATATATATATATATATATATATATATATATATATATATATATATATATATATATATATATATATATATATATATATATATATATATATATATATATATATATATATATATATATATATATATATATATATATAATATATATATTAACTTTGGCTTCTTCCTCTTTCCTCTTTCCCTCCTTTTTTTTCTTCTGATGGCACAATTTTTTTTACCTTCTACTAAAGCTGAACTCTTCGCCCAAACTTTTGCCTCTAACTCTACCTTGGACGATTCCGGAGCTATTCCTCCTCCTACAACCCCTCCAACTCATTTATGCCTAACATTGTAATTTCTTCTAAAGATGTCATTTCTGCTCTCTCTGAGCTTAACACTAAGAAGAAGGCGTATGGGTCCTTGTATTCCTCCTGCGGTTCTCAAAACTTGTGCTTCTGAGCTTGCACCCTGCCTTGGTAAACTATTTCGTCTTTGCTTCTACTTTGACTTCCCTTCTTGTTGGAAACGTTCTCTCATTCAACCTGTACCGAAGAAGGGGGACCCTTCTCAACCCTCTAACTATCGTCCAATTTCTTTAACCTCCGTTCTTTCTAAAGTTTTCGAATCTATCCTTAACAGGAAGATTTGGAAACATCTCAATTCTTCCAATCTTATCTCTGATCGCCAGTATGGCTTTCGTAAAGGCGTTCTACTGGTGATCTTCTTTCCCTACTTTCTGACTCTTGGTCCTCCGCTCTTCGGGGTTTCGGTGAATCTTTCGCTGTGGCGCTAGACATATCGAAAGCCTTCGATAGAGTCTGGCACAAAGCTTTGATTTCCAAACTTCCCTCTTTCGGAATCTATCCTTCTCTCTGTGACCTCCTATCTAATTTCCTTTCTGGTCGTTCTATAGCAGCTGTTGTAGACGGCCACCGTTCCTTCCTATAAATCTATAAATAGTGGTGTTCC
>SEYY01021139.1:70000-80000 GCA_009176605.1 Armadillidium nasatum
GTACAATCAGGCTTTTTTTTATTCCTCTACTCTGTGTTGGTTTTCTAATACTGTTTTTAATGACTTCTGTTCAGTTTTAGTTTCTTTAATCAATTTTGAAAGCTATTGAACAATATTGTCTTTTACCATTTCCATGCTCCATTTCAGTAGATGAGGTGAAAAACTTTTGTTTGCATCTCTCTTATGTGAGTGATTACTGCTGTGAAAATATAATTCGGTTTTAAATTCATATTTTATATTCAGTTCACTTCTTATTTGTCTTTTGTTTCTGTAACATTTGCATTATTTGATAATGCAATATATATATATATATATATATATATATATATATATATATATATATATATATATATATATATATATATATATATATATATATATATAGGCTTAGGTGGAGATTGTTTCTGAGTTTCGATATTTTTTATATCGATATTTTTTTATGTCGATATTTCAGTGTAATCGATATTTTCATACCTATACTTAGCCCTAGGCTACTATGTGTCGTGCAAACGTTCTTGTGTACGTTAGGTCTCTTTTACGGCAAATTCTTGTGTAGGTTAGGCCTCTTTTTACGGCAATTTCGGTAGTTCAGGTTATGATAAGTCGAATTAGGTTCTGCTAGAAAAGTAAGTAATAATAATTGTGTGTATAGTAATACTACCTCTGGCAACTCTCTTGTTTACGATAGGCTTCTCCGATATTTTCGATATTTTTTAACAATCGAAACTCAGAAACAATCTCCACCTTTACCATATATATATATATATATATATATATATATATATATATATATATATATATATATATATATATATATATATATATATATATATATATATATATATATATATATATAACCACAAAAACTGTGGAGTGAAATTTTACAATTTCAAAGTCTGTTATTGGCAATTCGAACCCTGACCTGTAAGCTAGTAAGACAGAATGTTACCTCTGTATACCATGATAATACAAAAGGTAATAATATTGAGAAAGCTCATGAAGACCTTCCATGATGATGACTTAGAAAGGGTGTCCTTTGAGTTAGTCATCATGTCTGGTGTTCATGAGCTTTCTCAATGTGATTTCCTTTTGTATTATTGTGGTATAGAGGTAACACTCTGTCTTATTAGCTTAGAGGTCAGGGTTTGAATCCCCAATAGTTGACTTGAAATTATATATATATATATATATATATATATATATATATATATATATATATATATATATATATATATATATATATATATATATATATATATATATATATATATATATATATTATATAACTTTTCAGTCTTTTAATAAATTTCTTTTTGATATTTCTGAAACATGGGTGGAAAAGATAAAGGAAAAGTAACAGAAATTCTCAGGTAATATATATATATATATATATATATATATATATATATATATATATATATATATATATATATATATATATATATATATATATATATATATATATATATATATATTTAAAAACTTAATAATAAAATAGAAAAATTGTTTGATGAATGTTTATGGACCAACAGTCCCATCTCAAGCCAGGTATGAAAAGTCAGAAAGAAAATATTAAAATAGTTAAAATGATAAAAAGGAGACCTGCTCTAAGGAGAGAACTTAAAACACTAAATTCTCTCCTTAGATCAGGACTCTTTTATAGTTTTAACTATTTTAATGATTTCTGTTTGACTTTTTATATCTAGCTTGAGAAAGAAAGGACTGCCAGCTCAAAAATGCTCATCAAACAATTTTTCTGTTTTATATCTATCTTAAATTATATTGTTAATCTGCGGTTTTGCATATATATATATATATATATATATATATATATATATATATATATATATATATATATATATATATATATATATATATATATATATATATATATATATATATATATATATATATATAGATGATAAGTTGGTGCAAGCAATAATTTATGATAATGATTAACACTAAAAGTAGCACTTACATCTCTAAAATGGCTGCTTTTGATAAAGACAATTTTGGGCTTGGTTCCTTATTCTTAATACTCAAATTTATTCTAGTAGATATTTCTAGTAAGCGTACATGGGTTTATACAATGATCTCACATTTACCTCCCCCATGTTATAGCACGTTTATCTTACAAGGAAATGGACATTGCTAATTTTATGCGCTTACAATCTTGGTTCATGCTCTTTATCTTCAGAGTAAGGTTTTAGTTTTTTTAGGAACTTTTGTGCAGTAAAAATTTTGTAGGGAAACCATCTGTTATCCTGAGTGACATATGTACCTTAGCTACTAGTGTCAATGAGGGAGAGGACCTCATTTGCATGATCTTTTATTTTATCTCTTGTTCCATCTACTTCCACCTTTACTCCAGTTGCTATGGGCCAGCCTTCTCATGGTCGTTCTGTTATAAGCCCCAGTTTTGCAACTCAAACTCCTTCAATGACTGATAGTTCATCATCGCAAATCCCTATAGAAATTTGGCCCTTCTCAGAGTCACTGATATGACAGGTGTGCTGATATCACCTTTACTATGGTAAGATGGGCACATTCTTGTAAAGTATGGTGTTCTTAGTCAGATAAGAGATCTCTTCTCCTTTCAACCTTCCGCATGTTCAGCTTCTCTGGGTCTAGCTTCTTGGCCCCCTATTTCACCTCCGGGAAACTAGATTCTTGTGTTAAGGAGAGCGCTATTCTTAACACCTGTTTTTATCTCCCTATTGACAATTTTTGGTGCTAAAAAAGACTTTGTGTAACACTGACACTTTTGTCAGTACTGTTTCCCCTGCCTTAGCCCGCAGATAACCCATAAATCCATCCGCTGTTCTTGCATCCGCAGCTAATTGCTCCTCTATTCCTTGTTATGGTGAGCTTAGCACTACTTTTGGTCCATAAGTTCAGGCATGATTTTCAATGGACTTTCGTGGTTCCCGAAAATGATTAAACTTTTGCTTGGAATGGACTTCTTTCACTACTACAGTCTGCTAATCAACTGTGGGAATTTCACTATCTTAGGCCCTAAAACCGACATTTGATTCAATTTTGTTTCTTATGAATTTCCCTTTCCAATTCATTTCTCATACCAGTGGTATACCAACTGTTACGTGGGTTCCCAAACTTTACATCGCCTCTTAATCCTCTATGCAGTTCCAGCTCTTCCTCTCGGGTGTTTCATAGACTTTAAACTGGAGATGCCACCTCTGTTTTTGCCAGAGTGAGATGCCTTGCAGAGAACAAGCTCGCCATTGCAAAAAAAAATTCTCAATTCTTTTGAAAGCTGGTGGGCTTCTCCCCTTCATCTCATTCCTAAGAAGGAACCAGGTTAGTGGAGACCCTGTAAAGATTTTAAAATTCTGTGACCAGGCCCAAATGTTATCCCTTACCACTGATGCACAGCATATCCGCAAAACTGCATTGTGCATCCGTTTTCAGTAAAGTAGATCTTCTGAAGGCCTTCAACCAAATTAATATCTATCTGGATGATGTGAAAACCGCCATCATCACTCCATTCAGCCTTTTCAAATTTCTATTTATGCTATTTGATCTTCATAATGCTAGAACCACCTTTCAGTGTTACATGGATTTATTTTTTGTGATGTTCCTTTTGTCTCATTTTCTCTTCTTTTAAGGAGACACACGACTCACCTTCGTCAGATCTTCTATCTCCTTCATGAACATTCCTTATGCTTGTCTCTTGAAAATTGCCTTTTCTTCCAGTCTTCATTTGATTTTCTTGGATTTAACGTTTCTTCGGCGGCTCTTTCTACTCATGCTACTAAGCAGACTGAAATCTCTTTGTATCACTGGCCTATAGATTATGCTTCCTTTCGTCAGTTTTTGGGTTTGGTCAGATTTTATCGATGGCATATCCCCAACTTTGCTCACATAGTCTGTCCTCTTACAGACTTTATTAAGGCTTGTCTTACCAAGTCTTCTGTTCCTTGGACTGATGAAGCTGTTCGTTCTTTTTTTTTGGATATTAAGGGTGCTATATCTTTCACTCCCGCCCTCCTTTTTGCCCACTGTGATATGCCGCAACTCCAGCAGGTCACAGAGGTATCGTCAGTCACTATAGGAGCAGCTTTGCATTAGATGTTGCACGGTACTCTGGTACCCATTGATCTCTTTCAGTAAAAATCTTATTGAGACTCAGCGCAGATATTTGGCTTTCGATTGTGAACTTCTTGCTGCCCATTTATCTGTGCTTTACTTAAACCTTTACTTGAGGGTTGTGACGTCATCCTGTGTATAGACCATAAACCTTTAGTTTCCGCTTTTTACAGCTAGACTCCAGCTAAGAGTGACCGTCAGCAGCATCATTTGTCCGTCCCTTCTGTCAGAATGTTTCTTCAATTATTCATGTAAAAGGCTCCAACAACGTTGTCAACTTACGCTCACTTTCGCTCTGTCTCTTCTCTTTCTCTGGATCTTGCAGACCTTCCATCTACTGTATTGCTCAACTTCAGGAGACATCCAGAACTCCTTCCTCTAAGAGACAGGCTTAAATCTTTCTCTTTGTCCGGTAACCTCTCAGTCTGGTGTGATCTTTTGACACCTCATACATTATTTTTAAACAGCACAAGATTAACTTTTAATTGACAGAAAATGTTTTAAAGAACTACAAATTAAAATATTTTCGGCATTTAAAGAGCGGAAGATATAAATAACCACAGATTCACAAAGTGGAACTTGAAGATACTATATATATGCTTTTGAAAGCTTCACAGAAAGTACATAAAAAAAAGGGAGGAGTGAATCTGGAATGAACACACACACACACACACACACACACACTATATATATATATATATATATATATATATATATATATATATATATATATATATATATATATATATATATATATATATATATATATATATATATATATATATATATATATATATATATATATATATATAATATATATATTTTTTTTAAAAAAAAAAAAAAATGTAAAGAAAAAAAGAGAAGAAAAAAAAAGAGTAAAGATGCAGCTGTTGAGGCCTTTAAAGAAGCTCTTAAGGCCTTGCCACAAGATCAGCAGGTGACAACTTTGCTCACAAAATATGCAGAAGTTATAGAAGAGAATAAAAATCTTCAGGTAGGAATACCTTCCTTATCAAATTGAAATGTTTAAAATTTAATTAACCCATATATATATATATATATATATATATATATATATATATATATATATATATATATATATATATATATATATATATATATATATATATATATATATATATATATATATATATATATATATATATATATATATATATATATATATATATATATATATATATATATATATATATAGAGAGATTGAGAGAGAGAATAAAGGGCTACTCCTAATCCAACTTGCCCATCCCTGTTGTGATGGGCTAGGTGTCGTTAAGGAGCTGTAATGGTAAGCCACCTCTCTTGTCTTCTCCGAGGCAAAGTTTTATTGGACCATGTTCATAATTTTGTAAATAGTATTGTGTAATAAGTGTTGTTGAACCCCTACTAGTCACCTATTGGAACTTTATGCATTAAGAACGTGAAAATGTTTGTGAACTGAGCTAATCATTGGGCACTGGGGTGCAATGGGATGTTCTCTAACACTCAGTATGTTCAGTGATAGTTAATTTCACTGCAGATCAAATACCATGTAAACTCAGGTTATTTAGTCATTAATCACTCACTCAAACCATTTTTTTTTAAAAAGTTAGTAAAATATAAATATTCTCCATGATAAAATAGATTTTAATAATAATATTTGTAAAACATGACCACTAATTTGGATGCACAAAATTTGTTGAAGTCGAAGCTTTGGCTTTTGGAAAAGTTCTGGGAAAGTTCCATTTAAATATTGTGTGATGTGGCGAGCAAAAGGTGGGACCTCCATCGTGCTGATAGTACATAGCATTTCTTGTGTTTAAATAGACCTTGTAACTCATGTTTTAAAAATTCCAAATAACGTTCTCCTATTAGACAATTTTCAGTAATGAAAGAACCAACTAAATGGCTATCGACAATCCCTCACCACACGTTAACTGAAAAATGATGAAAATTTATTTTGACTATTTTGTGGATATTTTCGTCAGACTATCGATGAGAGTTGCAGGTATATTCGAAGCTGTTACGAGTGAATATTGCTTCTTTGTTAAAAGTATGTATGGAACCAAATGATGATTAGTGATTATCCATCGACAAAATTCAATGCATTTAGCATAGTCTCGTGGTTATATGTGGTATTGATATAAGCCCTGTTCGTGTAATGTGCATACTTTTGTTTGAGGAACTTTGAGCGACAATTCAACGTGACCTAGTTGGCTTCTGTTTCACTAAATCCAGAATGCCTCATACTTTATTTACATCTTGTCTACGTTGACTTTCAATGTGATGTGCGTACTAAGATGTCTATCAGTCTCTCACAATGTGTTAAAAATTCTGAAAAGTTTTTATCCAGAATTCTACTCGCGAAAACCGTTGACGATACTCTTCAACCACAGCTGTAGCATTCCCGTTGCAAAGACCATAAACAAGCATCATATTGGCATATTCCAGATTTGAGAAGATGTGTGGGTCATTGTTTTACATTTTTATAACAGTTGTTACAAAAAATGATTCATAACTGACAGGTGATTAGTTAACACATGATAATTTTTTGTATTGTTAACCGTATGCTAGTCTACTAAATTGATTATTTGAACTTAAAACCTTTAGAATGATGTAATTTGAAAACAACTGAAAATAAGATTACAATTTTTGGGTTTTTTAGTCATATATTTATAAGTGTAGAATACACTCACAGAGTTTGAAGTGTTCCTCCCGACTCCCCGTATTTCACTCTACTTCTAAGTCAGTAAGCTAAGATAACTTTGAAATAAAACACAGCTAGGAGTAGAGAAAATTTTAGATGCAATAGCCAGTAGTAATTGAAATATATCTTAGTAATTTACCAAAAAGAAAACAAATAAATATTCTTAAAAATCTCGGCTTTACTAGTTTTCGATTTTTAATAATTCTGGTTCTTTCGTGTAATAGCGGGAAATAAGCAGTCATCCTCATTAAAAGGGTAAATGACTAAATGTTTAATAATTCACTACTTAATTCATATTTAAGTCTACCAGAAGCTCCCCAAAAATGAATGGTGAGCAGGTTACCAATTAATTAAGTAGCTCGAAGAAAGAAAAATCAGTTACTGGGTTGTCTTCATTGGCCAAAACACACCTCAGTGCGCTCCATCCTGATATATATCAGTACAAGAGGGAATATATATGAAGCAACCTGAAGCAGATTAAAACCAGAACATGTGAAGAATTAAAATTTGTCCACTGCAGCTATGGAAAATATTTTTAAATGTAAAACAATTTAATAGTTGCAGTGATAGTCAATTAATAGTTTAATAACTTTTAATAAACTTATTAGTTATTACTTATTTTTTTTTTCAATTAATTAATTTCAGTCAACACATGTATTACAAAATTCATTTCATTTACATCCTAAGTGCTCAAAATTTGTTCTAAATTCAGAATATCTATTTTAAGAATAAGCAGCACCATTAGGACATTTGGAATGTCCACTATTTAATCGGCAACGGTAATTTTCCGAATTAATCGGCATACCAAAGCCGAAGCTCCGGTGCATCCCTAATTAAAATTTTTATTGTAATTTTTATCTCACTAACATTTCAGAATTTTAATGTGAAAGTGCAGCAATTATCTTTTCTAATTCGATGCTCAGGTTGCTCTAATTTTTACTTCTATTTAGCTATTCACTTTATCATCTTTCATCATACAGTGACTCTCATATTGTTTTTCATTTGTACTTGCGAAAATTAAAAGACAACAAACTGGAGATCTTTCTTTGCCATTTTAAAATGGTTTTTTAGTTTTAAAAAAGTTTGAAAAATTAAATTAATAATTTATCATTAATAACATTTTCCTGAAAAAGTCATTGGGATAATAATGACTTAAATGGAATTTTTAAATCTTATATTGAAACTGTAGTCAAACCTCACTTTTTTGCTGAGAAATCATTTGCTGACTCATTTAGAGATTCCAGCAGTACTAATATTGTTTCCAGTGAGACTCCTCAGTCCTATTTATATGCGTAAAACATCTTTTTAGTTAAAATTGAAAGATAAATGTGACATTGTTGACACAAAAATAACAGAAGCCAGTGACTTTTTAACCTTTCTAACTACCCAAAGACCTTGGCTCTTTGATATAGTTGTTTTTCCATTCGGCTTCAAGGGGGAAAAAATAATAAAATAATATAATAAATATATATATATATATATATATATATATATATATATATATATAATATATATATATATATATATATATATATATATATATATATATATATATATATATATATATATATATATATATATGCAAAGGAGAACTATTTTTCATAATATTTATTGATTTTTATTTGGTTTTAACATAAAATAAATTTACATTTTTTTTTTCATTCATCATTCATTGTATGCCTGCTTTGTATACTTTGATTTATAATAAAATGATTATTAATAAAAGTACAGTAATAAAAAGTAAAATTTGAAGTTTATAATTCTCAGTTCAATTCTCAAATTTTATTTACAGGTTTTTAATTTTATAGTAGGATCTATAATATTAAATTCGAATAATAATAATAATAATAATAATAATAATAATAATAATAATAATAATAATAATAATAATAATAATATTGTGACTGTCCACTTCTCTGAAAAGGGGCTGGTAGGAGAAAACACTGTGGTTTCCTTTGAGCCCATTGTTTATTGCATGTATAATATTTTACTTCATTTAAAATAATAATAATAATGACTTAAGAATCTGAACAAAATTAATTTTTTTTATAGACATCATGCAGAACATTTGAAAAAACCGCCCAACAAGCTCTGAAAGATAAAGAAAAAATCGAGTTGGAACACAGCAAAACTGTTCTTACACGATCAAGATTAGAGTCATTGTGTAGAGAACTACAAAGACAGAACAAAGTTATAAAGGTATCTATTATTATTATTTATTATTATTTGCATAAAAAATTATATTAAGAAGTTATTTGATAGGATCGTAAAAAGAATAAATTGTCTGGTTATCAGGATCAAGTCTGGTATTGTTTATATGATTTGGGCATTGGGAGGTAAAAAATAAATTAAAGATAATTATAAAACAGCTGTATTTATAGATAAAATATTTGTCATAAAGTTACTTGAGCAACAAATGAAGTATGAAAGAAAATGTGAGTTCTATTTAATCTTTAATGGATTTAATCTTTATGAACATATTTTTTTATCAGTGAATAATAATAATAATAATAATAATTATTATTATTATTTTTGTATTTTTTGTTTCTAAGGATGAAAACATTGTGAGACTGAAGGAGGAAGAAGATCGTCGTAAAGAAGTTTCTAGTCAGTTTAATTCGACATTATCAGAAATTTCTCACCTCATGGAAGAAAATACTCAGAATAATTCTAAAGTTGCGAGAAGAAAATAAGAAAATGGCAAGTCGGCTTCAAGACCTTGTGAAGCAACATGAACAAAGAGAAGATGTAAGGAGGTTTATTTGGTAGACTCTCTAGATTATGGTTATGTAAACCTGCTGGCACAGATTATCATAATATTCTGATTTTGGGTCATTGTTATTATTATTATTATTATTGGTTAAAAGAAATTGAAATGGATTACTGTAAGCTTTTAATTTTCTTTTCTAAATCAGTCAATTTAACCAATAAAAAGTAGAATGTGGCCTTTAATAAATATAAGCAAACAAGTTAAGATTTCTTAATAAAGTTAATAGATATTAATTATGAGAATATTTATGTTTGTAGCATGTTGAAAAGATTTTGAAGCAGCGGGAGATTGAAACTCAACTTGCTGAAGCCAAGTTAGCAAAGTTACAAATTGAAGTTAAGGAGCAAAAGGAGAAAATGCTCATTGATAGAAAGGGTCTTTTAGAAGTAAGTTTTTTGTTTTATTAATGATTGAAAGTA
>SEYY01021139.1:85000-92500 GCA_009176605.1 Armadillidium nasatum
TGCTTGAAATGCATAAAAAAACTTACAATATTCTTGTTTTCTCGTTATAACTTCCACTTATCTTCGAAAATGTTCAAGTCGAACTTCTGTCTTTATTACCCTTGAAATTTCCTTTTCTGATAATTTATCTTGTAATGAAATCAGTATTTATCTCGTCAAACAAGGTTTTAAGAGGTTAGTTGTTTTCAAAAGCCTTCAAAATTTTAAACCATCCCAGTTGATGCCTCATACAGGAGGGTCATTCGTCCTGTATGGACTATGCATACTATATATATGGTGGGATTTCAATCATACAGACCCATGAAATGGTGCAGTCTGGAACTATTCAACTTTTTAACTCGCCACTTTCACCGACTCTCCAGTCTTTATATCCGTCGAACTCGTGAGGATATTTCTCTTTTAAACTCTAGTCATATAGCTTATATTACTCGTCTTTTCTTTTTAATTAGCAAACTTTTTAATTAAAATCTTCATTAATTTTCCTCCATTTCCAAGCTCTTTGGTATTTCATTTTCTTATTTTTGTAACCTCTGCTTCCCAATACTTCCTTTCCATTTGTCTTCTCTGAAATTTGACTCTATCAGGTTTACTTTCCATAATTTCTCAAAGCTTTACCAGTTATTCATATTTTCTATTATATATGTATACACCTTCTATTCTAACTTTTATCATAACCTCGCAAATAAAGTAATAATAATAATAATAATAATAATAATAATAATAATAATAATAATAATAATAATAATAATAATAATAATAATAATAATAATAATAATAATAATAATAATAATAATAATAACAACAACAACAACAACAACAACAACAACAACAACAACAACAACAACAACAACAACAACACACAACAACAACAACAACAACAACAACAACAACAACAACAACAACAACAACAACAACAACAACAACAACAACAACAACAACAACAACAACAACAACAACAACAACAACAACAACAACAACAACAACAACAACAACAACAACAACAATAATAACAATAACAATAATAACAATAACAATAATAATAATAACAATAACAATAACAATAACAATAACAATAATAATAATAATAATAATAATAATAATAATAATAATAATAATAATAATAATAATAATAATAATAATAATAATAATAATAATAATAATTTTCAGGAATTGAAGAAAAGTCTGGAGCTTCACTTGAGGAAGTTTCGAATGTTGAAGAGGAAAATAAGACACTGTCCAACTCGGAGAAAACAAACGTCGTCACAAAAGGAGATAAAAACTCTCAAACGTTTCCACATTCACAATCCTGTAATAACAATTATAGTAGTTATAATAGTAGTAATGATTGTAATAAGGACATTGAAGAAGAAACAAATAATGAAGGAAATTCATCTGGACTGCGAGTCTAATAAAACTGCTGAAAGCGAACTCGATATGGAAGCTGTTGATTAATTTTAAACCAAGATTTAGTAGCAACGTTTTTTTAAAATTATGTTTTGATCCCTTTGATTGTGATCGTGCTAACATTTTAAAAAAAAAAAGATACGTCCTACAAGTTTGATGGTGAACTTTATAAACTTTTATAATTATGCTGGTGAAGTTTTTTCTAAACGCATTGCTAGAGTTCGTGTATTTCAGTTCAATTCTAATTTTAATCTGTTTATTGGAAATTTATTCAATATTTTTTAGTTTATAGTAATCTCACCATTTATTTCAGTTTTTTATTTTGTAAAAATTTGAATTTTCATAGTTTGCACAGTTGTTATTTTTAATTTTTATGGGCTCAACAGAGTAAGAGGAGAGGACGTTTTAGTATTCAGGAGTAGGTGAATATTCGGTAGGAATTTTGTGTGGAGAGAGATTACGGGCAGATTACGGGCATTGTTACTAATGAGCAGTTGGAGTGTGAAACCCTATTAATTCTAGTCCTTTTGTAATTTATATTTATTTTAATTAAAGCCTTATGCTGTGTACTTTACTGGAATTAAATCGAAATGTCGACTTTTATTTCATATTTTTTCCTTTTAAATATCTTTATTTTTTAAATTTAAGTTGAATATTTTAACAATATTAAAGGATCTAAATTTATCAGTTTAACTCTCGTAATCAGACTTTTTTATTTTCATTTGATATATTCTGTTATTTATTTTTCCAAATAAATAACAAAAAAATTAAGGCTTAAAAATTAGAAATATGAAATGTAAATTATGTTCAACAGATTACAATTCGTTTTTATTAATATTTGGGAAAATGGCATTAAGGTGCCGTCCCTGGTTGCAAATAATGAACAGCAGATGAAATAGAAAACAATTTATACCTAATTACAACTGTTACTCATTTCCTTTATGGTGGGAGAAGCAAACTTGATTTGGACTAATTGTAAAACAAAAACAAAAAAAAAATCTCTTAAGAAGAGATACTCTAATACTATTCTTTCATTTGCGTTACAATAATGTTCTCTCCGAAAATTTTTAAGGAAAAAACATTCGGATTTCTTGGAAACGGTTGGGATAATCCAGTTCAGGTCTATTTTAAATTGTTTTTCATATATTTTTCGATTTTTAATAGCAAATAATGGTATTCGAATGGTTTTCCCTTAGTGTACTGCTTTGATTTCCATTGGAAATGATATAATTCCAAGAGTGAGAGTGATCTCTAGATTTGCACAGAGCGCATAACTAATATAATTCTTTCGACATGGAGATGTACGTTTTCTTTTTCTTTTCACCTAAAATCTACAAACGGGTTCAACTCTTGTTCTTGTGCTATTCTTCAAAAGAACACTGCCTCCTGGAATTGCTATCGTCTTCAAATTCCAGAAATTCATACTACTTATATTTCATTAAGGATTTGTGCAAAATCTATTGTTACACTAAAAACTTTTCTCCCTAGTTCACAATATAAATATTTTTGGGCTAATAAAAATAAAAAATTGTCTTGAAAACCTCATTTCAAAATAGATATTAAGAAGGCTTTAAGGAAACTGAATTTTGTTAGGGTTGCGAGATTCTTTTCCTTCTCGCAAGCAGTCCCGTTATATAATGGTCTCATGCAACCTCGTTTTAAATTCCATTCTCACATCTGGTGTTGAGTTGGGTGGGGGAGGGGGAGGGAGGAGCTGCAATTTCCATCAATTTTGATAAGGTCGGGGTCCAAGGCCAAAAGATATTGTGTGTCAACATTTCATCGCAAAGATGAGTAATGTCCCATTTTTGTGACAAAATGTTATCATACTTTATTTTACTTTAGATCCTACAACCACAGGTGCTAAGATCAGCCGACTATTCCGATTCTACCTCCTTTGAGACTCCTCGCATATCAAGTGGTGCATCACCTTCAGCGAATAATGTATAGGGTTTGATAATTCCAGGCTTTTATGTCGTTATACCTACTCCAAGCTATACCTTTTTTTGTGGAGTTCTCTAATTTTCTTCTGAATTTAATGTATCTTTATTTCAAAGCTTACGTCTTCCTGTGTGTGTGTATCTGAGTGCTCGTGAGAGAGAGAGAGAGAAGAGATATTAAATTTAGTAGGAAATATAGAACATGGAAGATAAAAAAAAGTGTATAGAAAGATAAATAGTTGAACCATAAACATTGTTATTATTTCTACGGAAAAAAAGGTTTTAGTATCTTAAAAAATAGTTTTAGCGTGATTCCTTGACGAAATGTCATAAGCCCGAATATGCCTCACACATCTTGGATGATTATAGTAAAACAATTCTTGAAAAGCAGTCTAGAAATTTTCTTAACAAAATAGTTGAGCTCTCACTAATATACAGCAGGGAATAGACAACCTTTATAAACTAGAATGCCACTTTTTAGCTTTGGCGAAAGGTCAAGGGAAAGACTCAACAAAATCAAAAAAATTGTTGTCGAAATTACGTATATAAACCAATAGAGTAAATATTTTTTTTACAAATATTAGATTTCTTACCTATAAGTATAAATAATATATAATATATATATATATTATATATATATATATATATATATATATATATATATAATATATAATATATAATATATATATAATATATATATATATATATATATATATATATATATATATATATATAATATATATATAGAATCATATTTTATTTGCGGATGCGGATGCGGATGCGGATGCGGATGCGGATGCGGATGTGGATATTTTCGAAAAGTTTCGGATGCGGATGCGGATATTTGATATGCGGATGCGGATGCGGATATATATATCATATATATATATATATATATATATATATATATAATATATATAATAATTATATATATATATATATATAATATATATATATATATATATATAATATATATATTATAATAATATTATATATATTTTATACACTTTCCCATTTCGTAGGTGGTGCCCATTCCCTTACACATATATTCTTATTCAACGAACTCCCTCCATCTCTGTCTACACAATCTTCTACTTTTTCTAAATCAAATTCCTTCCACAAAATCACTCTCACTCCATCCATCCATCTCCTTCCTTCCCCCTCCCTTCCCCTACTACATCGGATCTAGTAGCCAACCATGATTCTTCACATATGTCCAAACCATTTAGAACATTCCATCTCTCTATCAATTACACCCTTCTTCCATTTACACATCTCCCTTAAACTTTCATTCTAATCCTATCAATCCTTCTCAATTTATATATCGCTCTCAACCTTTCATCTCAAGACATGAACTTTTTCTCGACCGAGCACTTATCGTCTTTGTTTAACACATACAATACAGAACACATTCAAACATTCTTCTTTACTTTCGAAATTTTTCCTTTCTTCCATACTTTTCTTAGCCCCCCCAATACTTTCATTCCTTCTCCACTCTGTTCTTTATTCCTTTTTCCGTCCCACCCTTACCTTCCACCCAACATTACTAGATATTTGAATTTCTTCACCTCCTCAAGTTTCCATTCTCACACTTACAAACCAATTACTTCCTCCACATTTCCTCATCCCCACCTCCAATCCTATAACTTATTCTTCGCTGTTTCAATCTCGTTTGCACTTTCCCTTCAAACTCTCTCACAAGTATTCTCATCTTTTCTCCAGATTCTGCACCAACACATGCCGCATCATCCAAAAAGTAAAACATTCACACATTCACCCTCCAATTTTTTAATAAACCATTCATCAATAGATTAAAAAACATGGAGATTTACAAACCAATCCCACTCCTATGCTAAAACGATAGTTCCTCTTCCCCTCACTCTTGATCTACAATCGCAATAATATATATATATATTATATATATATATATTATATATATATACTATATATATATATAATATAATATATATATATCAGTGATGGATAATATTTGAAAAAAAAGTGCGGATGCGGATATGATGTCAAAGAAAGTGCGGATGCGGATGCGGATGCGGATCCGGATTGCGGATGCGGAATATATTTATATATATATATATATATGCGTAATAAAAAAAATTTAACACCATATGAAGATGTAGGTGGCGTCGGCTGCAGAAACTTCATGTTCCTGCAACCGTACGTGGGACGAAAATGCTGGTAAAAAAGGTTCCCAACCTTTAGAACCCTCCGAAGAATAATTCTCCAATTGTCCTGAGTCCTGACTGCGACGAAATCCCAATCCTTAATCCATCAGATGTTTTGATTGTTTTCTAGAAGTACCAATAATTTCCAATTTCCAATACGCTTATTCGCCAAAAGTTATCTTAAAGAACATAATTAAAAATTTTGATGCTTCATTGTTGATTTATATTTAAAATTACTGATTATAAAAATAATAATAATAATAATAATAATAATAATAATAATAATAATAATAATAATAATAATAAATAATAATAATAATAATAATAATTTTTTTATACTCTACACCATATCCCGTATGATGTAGGGTGATGTCGGCTGCAGAAATTATTCATATTCCTGCAATCGTACACGGGAAGAGAGAAAAAATGGTTAAAAAGGATTGCCAGCCTCTATAGCCATGCGAAGAACTATTCTTAATTTGTCCTGACTGCGTCGAAATAGCCACCATCCTTTAATCGGCCAAAAATTAACGATATCCAAAATATTTTTTTTCCTTTTAATATTTATTTGAATATTTTACTGCCCAAAGTACGTAAAACCGAAAGATGTGTTGCTTCACCACATATTTTAGATTTTATTAAAGTTCTTAAATTTACTTTCAATAAATATTGAAATAATAATAATAATAATAATAATAATAATAATAATAATAATAATAATAATAATAATAATAATAATATTATTATTATTATTATTATTATTATTATTATTATTATTATTATTATTATTATTTTAATTATTATTACTATTATTATTTTAGTTAAGTTTAAATTTTATCCATAAATAATTAGTTTTCTTTCATTCATGAAAATATAAAGAAAACGTAAATATATTATTTTATGCCATAACTAAATTATTTTAAAATTTTAAACGAATTAATATTTAAAGTACTGTATTGTGTGAAGGTGAAAGGTATAATTTTGGTGAAGCAGAAAGAAGCAATAAAACATTTCCACGGTCCCAGGCTCCTTATCATCAAATAAAACTGTGGGTACTTAAAACAAATTAGCAAAAGATTTTGTCAAAGATTTTAATTACAGATGGATTGAAAACTTTTTTTTTAATTTTATTTATTTATTTATTTATTTATTTTTTGTGCATAAAGTTCAATAAGCTTCGATGCTGTTTTTCGTTCTTTATATATATATATATATATATATATATATATATATATATATATATATATATATATATATATATATATATATATATATATATATATATATATATATATATATAATATATATATATATATATATATATATATATATATATATATATATATATAATATATATAAAACGACTTTTAAAGAGAACTAATTCACTCGTGCTCTATTATTAATAGTAACTATAAAACCACTAAATAAAAACATAAAAATAATAAAAGTTAAAATTAAGGGGAATTAACTAAGTGTTAAAACCGGCAAAAGCAGAAATAGGAATAAAAATTTAAAAACACACAATATTTCAAGGAACTATGTCCTCCTCATCTGGTGCGACAAGAAAAAGAAGTTAAGAAAGAATGCGAAGAATCAGAGTACATTAAAATATTTAGAAAACTGACCTCCAAAAACCAGCTTTTACATTCTTTCTCCGACCACCCTGACTATATCAAAAAGAACATAATCTTCAATTCCTTCTCTCGATCGTTTTTACTCACAGATCCTTGCTTTATAGATGAAGAAAAAATATTTGTTTTCCAACTTTTCTTGAACCTCGGATATTCACATGACTACATCCAAACGCAATACCGAAAAGCACGTTTAAACTTTTATAATTGTCATAATCCGTCTATTCCTGTCCAGCCCCAAAATATAATCATACTTCCTTATGCAAAATCATTACTATGTTTGAAATTTATGTTGAAAAACACTCTTAACATTAACCTTATTTTTACCTTCCCTGACACTTT
>SEYY01021140.1:0-10000 GCA_009176605.1 Armadillidium nasatum
ATAATATATATATATATATATATATATATATTATATATATATATATATATATATATATATATATATATGAGTGTGTGTGTGTCTCTGAAGGAGATTGATTCCTGGATACCAGTGGATGATCACCTCCCTTGTATGAAATGTAGAAATATTTTGAGTAGATACCGCACCATCGGAAATCTTTTTTCTCTTTTCGATAACCCAAATTTGATGTTAATGATTATGATGATGGCTCATGTAGCCTATATTACTTGGAGTTTACGGTAGCTCAGTGGGTTAAATCAGTTTTTATCTGGCTTAAGGGATCGAGGCTCGCCCCACGCCCTCGCGTGTGTTCTGCAAAGTATACAAATCGAGGTTCGAACCTCTGATCCAGTTACCTGAATGGTCATAAAAAAATTGTCGTTTGTAGGAAATTTTCTGTAGTTAATTAATTAATTACAGTTTACGGCAAGGTGTAATTATTACACTAATCTCAATACTCACATATCGCTTAAAAAAAACAACAAAAAAAACATAGCCAACACTTACAACATTCCACGCTATTCCAACACATGCAATATCACATCCTCTCTAAATTGCTCTTTCAGAGAAAGTTCGCCTATCAAGGATCCGAAACCACGTCCATTGCTTGATTGGGCTGTATCTGAGCAGGGTTTTCCTATCCAAAACCCAAATAATCTGTGTAACTTATCAGCTTGGTTAGAAATAACAAATAACTCAATTTCTCCTGCCTAAGAACAACACTCATCGAATAGGGCTCTGCCCGTGAGTGACGGGCTAATATCTAATGAGTGTGGCTAATATACGAAACGAGATTCTTTATATTTAAGTTGTGAAATAACAGGCTAATCTGCATGTTATGTCTTAGGGTTCAAGTTAACCTGATGTTTCTCCCCTTAACTACAATGAATTACATTTCGTAGTCTAGCTATAAACTGACATTGCAGGCAACATTCTCGTTCATCAATCATCGTTATCATCCTCACCATGACATCCATCATCATCATATTTATCACCATCAAACGAGGGTTATCATTTTATTACCATTTATGATCATTTTCCTTCTATATTATGAACTACCTGTCATTCAGTAAAAAGTCTTCATTCATTTAAAGCGAAAGGTATTTCGCTCACTTTCGTAACTGAAGAGTTCAGAGAGAATAAAATCATTCATAATCGCTTCACACATCACTATTTATTGAGAATGAATCTGAAAAGGTATAATCCCTTCACAGATATTAATAATATTAATATATTCAAGGAATTTTTCCCTTCCATTGGTCTTTCTCATATATATATATATATATATATATATATATATATATATATATATATATATATATATATATATATATATATATATATATATATATATATATATATATATATATATATATATATATATATATATATATATATATATATATATATATATATATATATATATATATATATATATATATATATATATATATATATATATATATATATATATATATATATATATATATATATATATATATATTATTATTTCAATATGAACTCACATGTTTTCTTCTTCATGAGAATCCAATTTTAAAGAAACCATTTTCAAGTTTTCCGCGAGATCTTCAGTCTAAGAAAGGCAAAAAATGGTTTTGACAAAAGATTAAAAAACAGGTTGTAGATAACGATTTACAAATGTATTATTTTTAAGTTTAATCGAATATGGTATTAACCATTTTTCAAAATATGTTTTTTTTTATCGACTATTGTATCAAACATTTAAAAATATGGTTGCTTTTTATCGACTATGGTATCAACCATATTTCAAAATATGGTTGTTTTTATCAACTACCAACCATATTTCATAATATGGTTGTTTTTATCAACTACCAACCATATTTCAAAATAAGATGTTTTTTTTTTTATCGACTATGGTATCAACCATATTTCAAAATTTCAAAATGATAAAACTGCATTACCCTTATTCTTATAAATGATATTTTAAATTTAATATTGTTCATTATCATTTTACATTAATTAACAAATTTCAGTTAATGGTTCTGAAGATGCATAAAGTAGTTAAATTTTTTTCCCTTTTAAAGAGTAAGAATATCGATGTATGCTTCTATGTTAAAAAGAATCAGATGAAGCATTAGTTCTATACTCAGATGAATCTCCTGTTGCAGCTATAATCATTCCTGGGTAAATTAAACAATAAGGACAACAAATATGAAGAATTAGAACTTGGAAGTACCAAAAACGTTTCATCGCTTAAGGTGGGGGTTGTTCCTTCGAAAAATAAAGGCGTTTAGAGGAACCCAGAGTTGGAAAGTGCAGCTAACCTCTGATCTCTTTGGAATTTCTAATTGGGAAGAGACGCGGTTCTTTTCAATACCTCAAAAACTCAGTTCTTTCATTTTTCTACTTGACTTGATCTTCAATTCTATTATATTAAGAGCAAATGTCGTATTACGAGATATGTTGACCTTTAATTTGGCCTTAGTTTTCAGTTTCTTTTTAAATCCTATGACATTCAGTCCCACTGACATTATCCACTAGAGGATATATATATATATATATATATATATATAATATATATATATATAATATATATATATATATATACTATATATATATATATATATATTATATATATATATATATAATTACCTGCTTGTTAAAAGAATCGCATGAGTGCAACACTAAGATTACTCTTAGAAGATTATCACCATAACTAGTGAAGATATACTTTGCAGAAATTTGAGTTGTAAAGAGGACAATGATGTTCGTTATAAGGTAACAGACGTCCATGATAAAGATAGTGGAAATAAGTGGCGTAAAGTAATCAGTAATGAATTTAATAAGCTTCCTGAAGAGTACTGTAACTCTTTTCATTTGTTTTAGAAACCTTATCCTCTTCATAGGAGAATTTAGCTCAATTCTTGTTCCAGTGTGATGTTTAATATTTGGAAGTTTGGTATCGTAAATTAATGAGTTTCTTCTCGATTTTACATGAAGCGACGAAAGAATTGATCTTTGATCCTCTGTTAAGAGGTACGTATGACGAATGACAGCGTAGTATAAAAAAGCCAAGTTGGTCATTACTGCTGCGAAATAATGATTATAAAAGTTTGCCACAATTCTTGATACAAATTTTTGATCATGGTGTGATTGAACATTTAAGTAATTAATAAAGAAGTATAAATTTGTGCAAGTCATTAAACAGACACTCAACCAATTGGAGAAATTTTTACATTCAAAAACTGAAGACTGTTTTTGACAGCTGATCGCACTGACTCGTTTGTGGAATGATTTCAGAAATTTATTTAGTGGATATTTATAAAGTAACCAAAAAACAATAGGTAGTGAAGTAAACAAAGAAATATACATAATCGAACGGGCTACTACCACAAAGTGCGCTTGAATATGTTCTCTCTTTATAATTAACAATATATACCAAGCATCTATAACTACTAAAATACTTAGTAGGACTTGAACGATCATAAAAATATAATTAATCAGCGAAGAAATTATAAAAGATTGGCTTCTTTTATTATCAAAAAATGTAACTTTAATAAGACCAAATAATGTGCAATATCTTACAGCAACATTTAAGCAAATGTCTTTGCAATAACGTCCGCACCAACCCATTTTTTGAGGAAGCTAAAATAATTTTTTGGTTGGGTATTCTATTTGAACAATATTTAATTCACAACGTCATAAAAATTAAATAAGACTCAGCCTTGTACATACACGCAAAAGCAACAATTTCAAGAGCAAATAAATAAATTAGTAAGTGTGTATATAAAAAAAATATATATATATATATATATATATATATATATATATATATATATATATATATATATATATATATATATATATATATATATATATATATATATATATATATATATAGTATAGGGGGCACTTTCGGCTGGTGCCAGATTTCGAAAATCTGGCAACCTGTCCCTAACAGTCTTTTCTGCATTTGAGCGCAATCCTACATTCTCAGGGACCTTCCTGACATTTTCTTTGTCGGTTCACGGACCCCTGGACCCCCGGATTCGAGTCAACTTCAGCCGAACTGAACCACAAAGAAAATGGTCAGGAAAGGGAGTGAGGTGAGCGCACCGATTTTGCAAACTCAGGCAACTTCCTGATACCATTTCGGGGGTTCACGGGGCCCCTTCCCCAGACTTGAGGCCAATTTCAATGGGTTGAACACCCCAGAATGGTGTCAGGAAAGAGCGTGAGGTCAATATGAGCGTAGTGATTTGCATTGCAAATCAAAATCTCGTTTTGGCTTAGGTTGCCAGATTTTCGAAATCTGGCACCAGCCGAAAGTACCCCCTATACTACTTATATATATACCTTCCATTTTTCTGTTCAAAATCACTTTAAGCATATGGTGCAGCTCTCTATTCTTTTGTCTAATTTCCTTGGACATGGAGTCAACCTTGAAACTTTCTTAACTTCTAACCCTTCTCCTTATACTGTTAAACTCTTCCCACCTCTGGGTTCCTCCGATCATCTTATCAATGTATGATCCTGCACCTTTTATAGCTTTCATCGAAATTGACCACTGCTAACTGCTTGTAAAGGTTTCTAGCATTTCGGTGCTATAAATTGAACAGACTTACGGTATAACTTTTTTGATTTCCCTTGGAATTCGACTGAGGAGGAAGTCCTTGGAGAACATAGAATGCATAATCGAAATGACCCTCTCTGGAGTCTATATTTTATTCTTTCACATAAACCTAACAAACCTTGGTGTAATTATGTTTGTTTTAGTGCTCTCGCTGTCGGGATTCTGTCTTCAGGAATTACCATCGTCGAACGATTCCAGAAACTTCATGCAATTTACATTTCATTTGGAAATCATGCAAAATCTATTCTCAGTAATATTAAAGACTCTCTTTTCCGTAAAAAATATAATAATCATTCTAGTTCTTCCTCATGCATTAGTTTTGCTTCTTCCTGACTTCCTCCTCCAGTATCTTCCGAAGAAACAACCACCAGTTTTGCCTTCTGAAAATTTACGCTTTTACTAATCTAGCAACCATCATTCTTGGTAACCCTCTACAAAGATTTGTGTACTTGTCTTGGCGCGAAGGTAACACTTTTGCTAATCATCTAAAAGGACGGGGTTCGAATCTGGCACAGCAGACTTTAAAAGTTGTATATATATATATATATATATATATATATATATATATATATATATATATATATATATATATATATATATATATATATATATATATATATATATATATATATATATATATATATATATATCCCCTGATCGTATCCCTGATCGTCTTGGAGATGAACCCAACGTTCTAGACCTTTTCCTAACTTCTAATCCTTCTCCTTATACTGTTAAACTCTTTCCTCCTCTGGGTTCTCCGATCACTTCTTATCTCTGTATCTCTCCTATCTCTTCAAGTCTTCCGCAGGAAAGACCCCCTTCTACGGAAAGGAAACGCTTGTGGCACTTCGGTGCCGCAAGCTGGTCGGACTTGCGGTCGTATTTCTTTGATTTCCCGTGGAATGATTATTGCTTCCGTGGGAGGGGTCCCTCGGAGTGTGCAGAACGCATTACCGAGGTGATTCTCTCTGGCATGGAGGCATACATTCCATATTCTTTCCCTTCTACTAAACCTAATAAACCTTGGTTTAACTCTGCTTGTTCTCGTGCTATCCGCCGCAGGGATGCTGCCTTCAGGGATTACCGTCGTCTTCAAACTCCTGAAACTCACGCTACTTATATTTCATCCCGGAATCGTGCAAAATCTATCCTTCGTAACACTAAAAACTCCTTTCTCCGTAAAAAATGCAATAATCTTTCTGGTTCCTCTTCACGTTCTTTCTGGCATTTTGCAAAAAATGTCAACTCTAACTTTGCTTCTTCCTCTTTCCCTCCTTTAATATCTTCCGACGGCACAACTGCTGTTTTACCTTCTTCTAAAGCTGAACTCTTTGCTCAAACTTTTGCCTCTAATTCAACCTTAGACGATTCCGGAGCTATTCCTCCTCCTTCAACCCCCTCTAACTCAATTATGCCTACAATTAGAATTTCTTCTAAAGATGTCATTTCTGCTCTCTCTGAGCTTAATACTAAGAAGGCGTACGGTCCTGATGTTATTCCTCCTGTGGTTCTCAAAACTTGTGCTTCCGAGCTTGCACCCTGCCTCGGTAAACTATTTCGTCTTTGTTTATCTACTTCAACCTTCCCTTCTTGCTGGAAACGTGCGCTCATTCAACCTGTGCCGAAGAAGGGGGACCCCTCTCAACCCTCCAACTACCGTCCTATTTCTTTGACCTCCGTTCTCTCTAAAGTTTCGAATCTATTCTTAACAGGAAGATTTGGAAGCATCTCAATTCTTCTAATCTTATCTTTGATCGCCAGTATGGCTTTCGTAAGAAACGCTCTACAGGTGATCTTCTTTCCCTTCTCTCTGAATCTTGGTCCTCCGCTATTCGGCATTTCGGTGAATCTTTTGCTGTCGCGCTGGACATATCGAAAGCCTTTCGATAGGTCTGGCACAAAGCTTTGATTTCTAAACTTCCCTCTTTCGGTATCTATCCTTCTCTCTGTGATCTTCTCGCTAATTTCCTTTCCGGTCGTTCTATAGCAACTGTTGTAGACGGCCACCGTTCATCCTTAAATCTATTAATAGTGGTGTTCCTCAGGGTTCTGTACTATCACCAACACTTTTTCTACTCTTCATTAATGACCTTCTCTCCATCACCTCATCTCCTATCCACTCCTATGCTGATGACTCCACCCTTCATTTATTCCTTCCATTTTGAAAAACGTCCCACCCAACAGCAGTTGATAGACTCGAGAAGGGTAGCCTTGGAACAACTAACCTCTGATCTTTCCCGTATTTTCAAATTGGGGCAGAGAAAACATGGTTGTTTTCAATGCCTCAAAAACTCAGTTCCTCCATCTCTCACTCGACACAATCTTCCACACAACTATGATATCTTCTTTCGAAAACACACAACTCAAGCCTTCATCTGTCCTTAATATTCTTGGTGTTTCTTTTTCTCGTGATCTTTCTTGGAAAGATCACATTACTTCTCTTTCTAAACAAGCTTCTAAGAGGTTGGGTGTTCTGAGGCGCCTTCAGAATTACTTCACGCCACCCCAGTTGCTTGCTCTGTATAGGGGTGTTGTTCGTCCCCTGTATGGAGTATGCTTCGCACATCTGGGGTGGTTCCACACATACAGCTCTCTTAGAGAAGGTGGAGTCAAGGGCATTTCGTCTCATCAACTCCCCTACTCTTACTAACTCTCTTCAATCTCTTTCTGCCCGTCGAATTGTTGCGTCACTCTCTCTTTACTATCGCTATTACAACAGACACTGCTCTTCTGAACTCTCTCGTTGCATACCTCCTCCATTGAGAAGAGCTCGTGCGACACGCCTTTCTACACATTCTCATCCTTTCTCTGTCCAACTCTCCGACCCCAGACTTAACCGCTATGCTCAGTCTTACATATACTCTACTGGTAAAGTCTGGAACACACTCCCTTCATCTGTTTTCCCAACTTCCTTTGACTTGCATACTTTCAAACGCCGTGTGTCTGGACACGTCGGCCACCATCGACCATGATTATAGACCTTTCCCAACTCCGGTGGAATTTGGTAGGCCTCCTGGCCTTTGCCCACCGGAGGAGACATAAAAAAAAAAAAAAAAAAAAAAATATATATAAATATATATATATATATATATATATATATATATATATATATATATATATATATATATATATATATATATATATATATATATATATATATATATATATATATATATATATATATATACTCGTATATTCTTTGTTTACCCAATTAAGACAAATCCTAAGTATTTTATGTCTTTCTTGTCTTTCTTATTAAAGAGAACATTGAAATTCTTTGAATTCTAAATGAATTTTTTTATTTACCACAACAAAGAATTATAGACATGAAATTAGAAACTTTCCGAGGCAGTTAAATTGGTCCACTGATAACAAAGACTTTTACATAGATAATGCATAACTACATTATTTAATTTAAAATATTTATGTTACTCAACAGTACTGTTTTTAGCAGAGAACTGAATTTTTTCGTTTTATATGCAATTCTATCCATTATTAATAGTATTAGATTTCTTCCATTCTTTTCCCCTCTCCGCTCTTCCTGCCGAAAGGTAATCGAGCCTCAGATTTCTACTCTCTTTGATCCTTTGCCCTATTTTACCAATCCGCATCTTAGCAACAACAATTAAGCTCTTGCTGAAGGTGTCTTTCTCTTGATTCAAGGGGAAATCTTGGAGAGGGGATAACTCCCTTTTTCAGGTTTGCCGAAATTTGTTCTTTTCACATTACATCCTAATTAAAATCCAACAAAATCTAACAAGTATACATACAGTTTTATTTCACAACCAATTAAACATAACCTACACCTAACCTATCATAAGGAATTCAAAATTAAAGATCGACATGCTTTTAAAGATTTAACTCTAAATCACCACACCTACAACTTAATCTGATCAAAATCCTGAAAACTAAATTAAAGTCAGAGATGATCTCATAAATTTTTTGTTATTTTTAACATAAAGAAATCCATATTAATGATTGATGCTCACCGATTTTTTTTAACATGAAGACGAAAATAGAGAAATCCAAATAAAGATTTTTCTTACATTACACTCATCCCATATATATATATATATATATATATATATATATATATATATATATATATATATATATATATATATATATATATATATATATATATATATATATATATATATATATATATATATATATATATATATATATATATATATATATATATATATATATATATATATATATATATATATATATATATATATATATAATATATATATATATATATATATATATATATATATATATATATATATATATATATTATATATATATATATATATATATATATATATATATATATATATATATATATATATATATATATATATATATATATATATATATATATATATATATATCCCCAAGTGTGTATGAGTTTCTGTATCTTATTTTATGTAAAGAATTTTAAACAATATTGTGGATGTTTGTGGCTACGAAATGTTGAATCATTGATTTTTAATAATTAACTTCAAAAGTTAATTAACTGTTGTATTTTAAATTCTAAACTGAAAGCTTCTGATGAATATTCTGAGGACAAAATTAATCCTAATCATTTATTCGTAATAATATGAACAGTAATTTCAGGTAATATATTTGATATTGATTTTTGATACATTATCAATTGGATAAAAGAAACATTCTTATTCGATAGCATTTCATTAAGCCGCTGCAGTTGAATTTGTATGCAAATAAATTTTGTATAGTAAAATTGAAACGAAATCAAAGCAAATGTAAGAAGCGTAACATTTGAGAATAAAAGATTTATCATTCATTTATGCCGATCGAGATACACTTGAAACGCTCATATAGAAGAAACAATGTCCTACTACAGAATAACTTCGTTTTCAAGCAGTTCTGCATGGTTGGAAAAAGCGATGTGTTAGCGCTTTGCACTGATCACCGTTTATAGCGTTTCCGAATAATGAGTTATACCGACCTACTTGACCAGGGGTGGGCAACCTTTTTTGAGAGTGCTTGCCAGATCGGCAGAATCTCTGACGCAAAATTTTTCCACATGCCAACCAAAATATTTTGAGAATATAATATTTGATTTATTTTAAATATTTGAAGAACTTTTGTATAACTAAAACACAATTAAAGATTATAATATATAATCTACTGCTGATTTTAAATCATTTAAAAATGATGCACAAAAAATAAAATATTTATTTATTTTTAAAATTGCATTTAAATAATCATGACCCTTTGCCTCTTTAAAAAAAATCTATAAAAAAAAAAAAAATAAATAAAATTGTTTGACTGCCTGAAAAAATTTATCTGCGTGCCAATGGTTGCCCACCCCTGTACTAGACACTTAGG
>SEYY01021140.1:22500-42500 GCA_009176605.1 Armadillidium nasatum
TCATAGTAAAAGTATTACTTAGTAATTCAGATCAATGTTATAAATTAGGACAATCAGGAATTCATATTTTTGCCACCAAAAAACTAAAATAAATTTAAAATGGTTTCATAAAAACAAAGGTTTATTTTTCTAATCACAAATATTTTTATATTTGTCTTTATTTATTTTTTGCTAAACGTTTTACAGGAAAAACGATAATATTTGTTCAAAATATTGATTAATTAAATTAACGACGTGATAACTTATGTTTATAATAGGCAACTTTGTAGGACGAACCGTGGACGAACTTTGTTAAAAATATTCGTTGAAGTTTGAATTTAAACTCAAATGCAAAAGAGATTATCCCCGTTCGTCTATGAATCCCCCATTTAGCTGACCTACTATATATATATAAGTAGTATAGCACGCACTTTCTCAGGGTGCCAGATTTAGCTACTTTTCGAAAAATCTGGCAACCCGTCCCTAACGTCTTTTCTGCATTTGAGTACAATGCTGCATTCTCAGGGACCTTCCTGACATTTTCTTTGTCGGTTCAAGGACCCCGGACCCCTAGATTCGAGCCAATTTCAGCCTGACTGAACCGCAAAGAAAATGGTCAGAAGAGAGTGAGGTGAACGCAGCGATTTTGCAAACTCAGGGAACTTCCTGATACCATTTTTGGGGGGTTCACGGGGCTCCCACGGGGGCCCCTTCCCCAGACTTGAGGCCAATTTCAATGGGATGAACCCTCTAAAATGGTGTCAGGAAAGAGCGTGAGGTAAATTTGAGCGGAGTGATTTGCCTCTCAAATCAAAATCCCGTTTGGCTTAGGTTGCCAGACTTTTCGAAAAAGTAGCTAAATCTTGCACCCCTCGAAAGTGATATCCTTACCTATATATATATATATATATATATATATATATATATATATATATATATATATATATATATATATATATATATATATATATATATATATATATATATATATATATATATATATATATATATATATATATATATTATACTTTCGAATTTAGAAAGTAGTTTCTTCTCACTTTTCCTTTAACCCTCATAGTTTTATTTAACCTCAAAATATAACTTTAATGCATTATAACTCTGGACACTGAAGAATTAGGCCAAAATATTAAATATTTTGAAATTTTTTTTCTGCTCAAATTCTATTTGTAACAGAGATTACAAGTTACTAATTTTTCTTTTGCAGATCCTGAGCAGCTTTTTGACGTACCTCATTATCGGACTTCAATTTAAAATGTCTGTTCCAGAAGTTTCTATAAATCAGGGACATTAATAAAAATCACATTTACAAAACAGAAATAACAGCAAAAATAAATAAATAAATATATAAAATATATATATATATATATATATATATATATATATATATATATATATATATATATATATATATATATATATATATATATATATATATATATATATATATATATATATATATATATATATATATATATATATATATATATATATATATATATTCGTTTTTTGTTTTGTGTGAAAAAAAGATGATTTATTTCTTTTTTTAATATAATCACAAATTTTTTTACGTAAAAATAAATTTGACATGTTGCATTCAACTTATTTCACGCAAAAAGAGCATTTTCAATATCTTATTTTTTTAAATTGTTTTATTTTTTTATTTACTTTTTTTTGTGTGTTTTATGTAAAAAAAATTTTTTTTGAAGTTGTTTACCGCACTTTAAATAAAGAATTTACTTGATTTCGTAATATTTCGTTTCTTTAGTATCAGATATTTACACAAAAATTTGTTAAATGAATTTTTTTTAGCTCCAAAATAGTTATAAAATTTCGGTCGAGGCATGTTCCACGGTCAAGATTCTTTAAAGGATTTAAAGATTGTTATAGCGAGGTGTTCCATGAATTGTGTCCCACGAGTTTTGCTGCAATAATTTTCTGCTCCAGGCAGAGAAAATTGAAGATAGAAATATGTATCTTCACTTTTCGCTGCAGCAATCTTGAATGGTCACGTGATGTAAACAAACATGGAGGAGTTAGGCCAAGGCCTTTTTTTTTTTTTTCGAATAAATACCTTTTGTAAATATTCTTATTCAGATAGATTTGTTTGCAAATTATTTTAGCATTTTCGGAGTTTTATTTTTTTTTAAATGAAGCAAATTAATGATTTTAAATTATTCGGAATTTCGTTGGTTCCAATGTTTTTAATCAGGGCTGCTGACAAAGTCTTTTTAAAATCTTCGTTTGACTCGTACATTATCTTATACACCTACAAATGTCATTTATGATATTAATTAAATTAAGTAACTTCTTAAATTAATTAAATGAGTGATTAAATTAGATATTAATTTATATTTACGTTTGTTTATAACTTTATATAGATTACACAGATAAGCTGGTAATTGCTACAGCGAAGTGTCCCAAGAAAATCAAAGAATCTGCAAAATATTTTCGCTGCCGCTGGATTGAGTGTGACGTCACTCTTGATTTCATGGAACGCACCCTTAAAATTTAGGACAAAGCTGATGCAGCAACCTGGTAAAACGTCCTCGAATGTTGACAATATCGTGACGTAAAATTGTCTAGTTGTAAGTTTTTATTTTTTTTATTTTAAGGAAGGGTTTTTGGTGTTTTAATGTTTTAATAAAAAAATATTTTCCGGGCTTCAATTTACTTGATTTTAGATCATTTCCTATTTGTAGTTTCGCTATATTAATTAATAAATTTATAATAAAAACTTCAAGGACATCAACCAACAACTTGGTTTGGATTTGGAATTATTATTATTTTCTCTTTCAGTACCTAATTTAAAAATTTACTAAAAAATCTAATACATGATTTTTTTTCAATTAGCTGGCAAACTCATAAATTGTTAAAAATATTACAATTTATAACTTCTAGTAATGGTAGTAATTATTAGTGAACAATATAGGTTACCAATACTGCTATATAAAAGTAAAAAATAATATTTGCGATATTTGATTTTTTTTTTTTTTTTTTTTTTTTTTTTTTTTTTTTTTTTTTTTTTTTAACCATAAAACTTTCACTCTCGAATACGTATGAGTTTGAGGTATTCACATGCAATTATCACAAAATAGCAAAATACTGAACTAAAATAGGATAATTTTGATAAGTTGGTCAAATTCATTCATTGCTGGCATCCTTGCATAGTTTCATGGTCATGACCATAAACACATTTCTTTCTGCAAATTATGTCCAATGTCCCAGGATAAAAAAAAAAAAAACTTTTTTAATTAATCAAGTTCTATGTGCTATTGACACTCATACTCACTTAAATGCATTTCAGCCATCGGTCATATACCTTGAGCTTGGGAACAAATTTAGGTGTTTGGTTCTTTATTCAAGATCCTCAAACTCTATCTAAGACTATAAGCAATTTCACTAATGAAATGTTCTGATTTCTATTACCCTGAATCCGCTGCAAACTTTTTACATTTTAAAGTTTTCAAAATCATGGCTTAGAGTCTTTTTGTGAATTATTAGTATAGATATCCTGAGGTAAACCATTTCAGAAATTAGCTTTTCATACACTTAGGAAAATGTATTATTAAATATTCACAAAATGTATTCAAAAAAATTTTTTTTTTCAATAATTGTATAGAACAGTACGTAATTTAGGTTATCAGTTATGGTAAAGGTGGAGATTGTTTCTGAGTTTCGATTGTTAAAAAATATCGAAAATTGAAAATATCGGAGAAGCCTATCGTAAACAAGAGAGTTGCCAGAGGTACTATTACTAGACATACACACAATTATTATTACTTACTTTTCTAACAGAACCTAATTCGACTTATCATAACCAGAACTACCGAAATTGCTGTAAAAAGAGGCCTAACCTACACAAGAATTTGCCGTAAAAGAGACCTAATGTACACAAGAACGTTTGCACGACATAGTAGCCTAGGGCTAATTATAGGTATAAAAATATCGACAAAAAAATATCGATATAAAAAATATCGAAACTCAGAAACAATCTCCACATAAGCCATCAGTTATAAATATTATGATATTGATAATTATATATACTTGAAATATATTTTAACTAATTTAAACTAGATTAAAAGGGTTGTATCTTCTATTAAATCAACTTTGGATGCATAACTTTATAAAACAGGAGTACAAGTTTATAATTTTATCTAAGCGTTACAGAATAGCTCTATTTTTATTGACCTTTAGGATGGTAAAGTATACTATATCAGTAGTTTTTTTATTCAATTATTATATGTTTAATATCATATATAAAAAGTTTTCGAGGATTGATCAAATCAAATATGCCTTTATTGTTTTTCTTATATTAATATATTTTCATTTTTAAATTTCTTCTCAGTTTAAGATTGTGTAAAAGGGCATCTGTAAGTATAGTTTCTTATAAGCTGTTTTTGTTTGATGATATTTGCTTTTTTTTTAAATACTATTTAATATAAATTTAATTTTCTTTTCCATCTGCTTCAGGTTATGTACTTTAATTTATCATGGATGATTTTTGGAATAATAGTGAAACTGCTCCATCAACTCTCGATAATTTCTTTGATGAAGAGGCAAGTTGATTTTTTAAATTAATTTCAAGATATTTTTTTTTTAGGTACTCCTGTCCTTTCTGACACTATTTAAATATATTTTTCTTTACAAAAAAAGTAAGTAACTTTTTTTTTCTTTTTTTGATCTAGAAGGCTAAATGAGTCATTTTTAACCAAAAAATATTGTGGGCTAAATCTGGTCCACAAGCTAATGTTACCCATATTTGTTAGAAAGGTTAGAAGGTGTAAAGTTAAACATTGGTACTTTAAGAAACCTGCATATTCTAAGAACTTATTTACATCAAAATTTAATATATTTATATTTAAAAGCCATTTATAAATTTGGTATGGTACCTATATTATTTACCTAAAAGTTTATACATAATTTTTAATGCTATTAAAAGTTATTTTATAAAATGTTAAAGAATATATATATATATATATATATATATATATATATATATATATATATATATATATATATATATATATATATATATATATATATATATATATATATATATATATATATATATATAGAACAAAGAATAGCTTTTATAATTTTATTTCTTCAATCACTCACAGTGCATGTTACAGCTTTTATAATAACAGTATATACCTCTATTTTAGAACTAATACACACACACTACATAACTTGCCACCTACCTGTAAAGTGCTACAAATTGAATAATTATTTGCAAAATAAATATTTTCTTTATTTCATTATTGAATAAGAAGCATTTTTTGAGAGAAAGTAACATGTTAACCACTTCTGACTGTTGTAGTTTTTGAAGATTTAGAAATTGTTTGATCAGATCCCTGTTCACAGCTTCAAAAGTAGAATCCACAGACTTATTCCAACAGATTTCTTTGCTTGTGATTAATCAAAATTAATTCAATTACAAGGAAAAACAATGAGTCATTTAAAAATCATATTTGTATAGATTCAGTCATTTCAGGAAACAATGAATAATTTTAATGTTTGTTGGTTTGGAAAGGGAAGTTTTCTCAAAGATATGAGAGCTTTGTATTTATAATTGTGTAGAGGTTTCAGTAATTACCATAGGCTCTCCATTCATTTGGGAGTAAGATGTAATAAAGAAACCATGAGAACAAAGAATCTCAATGATTATGGTTTTTAAGCTGGCACCTATTTTTCAAAAAGTATTCTCACAAAGAAGCAAACTTTGGCAGTGTAGGAGATATACAACAGAGCTTCCATTATTGAAAACTATTAAAATTGCTACTTTGTTAAGATATGCCTACAACATAGAGTCAGAAGGCACCTGCTAGGCCTCTGTAGTTGCAGTCCTGAAGATGTTTTCCATAGCTGGAATATTAGTACATAAGATCATAAATACAGAGACAGTAAGAAGGAATAAGGGCCTATCTAGACTGGCCCAATCAAAGTAATGTAAATAATTTGTCTAACCAAATATGCAACTAAATTTCTAAGTAAACATGCAAAAGCAAATGTCTAACTAAACATGTGATAGCAAGCAACCACAACCAAAAGGTTTATCAACATCATCATATAACTATGATAAGAAGTAATATATTCTCACACCACAAATGCCAAAACTATAACAATGGTATATATGCTAATTATACTTTTTAGGTAGTTGATTTTATTATAGTCATATTAACTTCATGCAGTTTAACTTTAATAATTGTCATCCCACCAATTAGGCCTAGTCATGATATATGATGCTTAGACCTTTCATATACTTACCCAATTCTTTTTTGAATGCTTCAAGTGAATCGCAATTATCAATTATATAACTTTTACAAATCATTTAAAAAATTAACTTGATTACTGAATGAGTATTTTCTTACATCAGTGTGGCAATGCATCTATTTAATATTCTTTTCATGCCCCCTGATCTCCCTTCCATGGCCTAATATAAAGAATTTTTTTATATCATTATTTTTATCTGAAAAAAAAGAGGAAAAAATGTTATTCTTTTATATCTCGCAACTCTCATTTGCAAAACCAAAAATAATTTTTGTAGCACTTTTTTTTTTTTTTTTTTTTTTTTTGCAATGTCTCAAGCATATCTGTTTCCTTTCTTAGGCATGATTTCAAACTTATTTTTTACAGTTTTGAATTGCATAATATAATTGCAATTGAACTTACTCGTTAACCTTCTTATAATCAGCATAACAGTTTTGACCCTGTGATTTTGTTAGGTTAATTTATAGCTTTGGACATTGTCATCTGTTAACTGTCAGTTTTTATCAAGTTAAAAAATATATATATATATATATATTATATATATATATATATATATATCCTGGGTGCTTTCGGGGGGATGCCTGTCGGGTGTGGGAAGTATATTCGGGGGTGTTGGGCGTGCGGCTCAATGCTCCTGTTTTTGGTGCTATGGTCGGTCGGCTCGGTAAGCCGGGTTCTAGGTTTCTCCCCCCGCGTTGGATTTGTTTGCTGTTGCCCTCTGGATTAGTGATGACCTCTGGTGGTGGTGGAAGCTTTCCTCTCACCTGAATTCTTCGTGGATAAGTGGGGTACTCCCACAAATGGGGACATGCGTGGCTGGGCGGTGGTTTCCGGAGGGGTCGGAGGCTCATAGGAGTCTGGGTTCCGCCCCCGATGGGCCACTCGCTTCGGTGCGCTGTCTCTCACCGTGGGGTACAGCTCTCATGTTGGCGGAACTTGCGCTGGGGTGGGTGTCTGAGGGAGGGAACCATAAGAGTCTGGGACCCTCCTAACGCGCCTTAGATTCCGACGGGCCGGTCACCGTCGTCTTCTTTATTTTTACATCATAACCTGGTCGAGATCGTGGGCTGTGTATCGCAACCGCGGGGTCTGGCGCGGACTGGCTCTGTCCGTCCGGTGTGCTGGATTAACCATCGGTTGATGCGTTTGGACGACCGTTGACAACATCTGGTATAAACGGCGCCGATTGTCCCTCGGGTCTCACAGATCTGGGGGAAATCAGATTAGTCTCCGTAGCCCTCGGTCGTGGGGTTGACCCACGCCAACGATCGGGTCTAAGCTCGGCCAAAGTAGGGGGGTGACTCTGGTTGTGGGGCGGGGTGATTTTACACCCCCCCGGCTGAACACGAAATCGCCAGGCCTGGAAGTCCCACAATCAGTTCCCGCCTCAAGGAAGCCTCATGCTTACGACCCGTTGGCCGTAGTGGGGCACCAAAGTTAATAAATAATATTATATATATATATATAATTATAATTAGAATATAGAAATAATAGGAGATTCATTCTGGTAGTTGATTCCAGCTAATTCCATTTTTTCACACAACTGAAAATTCCAGTTACAGTACACCCTTTTAATAAATAAATTACTAGTATTAAAGTACCAGTCTAGTGCAAAAGTAGAAGGGATGCTAACTTCCATGATTATTATTATTACTATTATTATTGTTATTATTACTACTACTACTACTACTACTACTACTACTACCACTACCACTACCACTACTACTACTACTACTACTACTATATTACTAACTTACAAGTATCTCCAGTTATTTCCACCATCATGTTTTCTGTCAATAAATAAATAAATAATAATAAAAATACTTATAAAATTATTATATACCAATGTGTTACTTTGAATTAAACAAGTTAGTAGAGAACTACTCTTCTTATAAGTAAACTAGAAGTTTAAGAAAATTATTTTCTCATTTAGAGTGATGTAAATTGGACAGGAACATCGAAAGATGATTCCACAAAACCACAAAATACTTCAAATAATGACTACTACTGTTCACCAACACAACAAGAAGTGACAAACTCTAAACACAGGTCATCATTGTCCTCTGGGAGCTTGTCTAGCATTCTGGATAACATATCAACCCATTCAGATTCTGCCATATCAGGTTTGCTTCTTTGAAATTGGAATGTATATCTAAGTTTGATAATTTTAAAATTATTATTATTAGTAGCAGAAGTAGAAGTATTCTTGTAGCAGTTTTCTGATAATATTGAAATCATAGATGATCAGTTTCAGATCTTTATGATTAAGGGGAAATACAGTATTATTAACTGTTACCATTAAATATGAACATTAGAAAAATAGAGACAGAAGCCACACAGGCCTATCGAGACTGTCCCAGTTAAAGCAAACAATTAATGGTAATACTAATATATGCAACAAAAACTAGTTTTATTTTTACCCCTAGTTATCAGTTCATTCATTAAAAGTAAGATAAAAATAAAACTAAGCAGCTGCATATATTTAGTAAACCTAACTAATGACATTATACAACTAATTACATATGCAACATGCAATGAACCAACACCCACTACAAAACTGCCAGTTAGGCTTAGTCACAAGCTAGTCTAAAAATTCATACATACCCGCCAATTTGGCTTAGTCAAGTTACACTATACGATACCTAAACCATCCATACATCTATCTATCCCCCTCTTAAATGTTTGCCATTTTTTTTTAATTCCATCAGAAAGATAAAAATTGAGAACTAAGACTGAAATTATAAAATTAATAGTTTTAATTTTTTTACTCATAATAAGATCTTCATCAAAACATGACTGACATAAAATTCTGAAGACGAGTAACTTTAAGAGAACAAAATTGAATTGAAATATTAAGAAATATCTGAGAATTAGAAACTGCTTCCTAAATTAAAGATTGAGATTTGTTTACCAATATGTTATTTATAACCAATATTTCAAAGTAGCTTTTGTAGATTCAGTGCAAAACCGTTTTACAAGTCAAATATTATCAAGCTGTGGGAGTGGTAATTTAGAGAAAAATTACTATATTTAGTGCAAGAAACTGTTCACTCCATTTTACTCAAGTTATATAATTTTAATTTTCACATATGTGAGGTTATAATTATTTTGCTGAATATTTTTATGTACATTATGTTTAATTAAATTTTTCTAGTTATTAAAGCAATTTTCTCATTGATATATATATATATATATATATATATATATATATATATATATATATATATATATATATATATATATATATATATATATATATATATATATATATATATATATATATATATATATATGTCTATACTAGGTATAAGTGGAAGCAAAAACAAAGTTGGAAAGGCGCTGGGAGAAAAACTTGAGGCATTGAAACCTTCAGTATCAAATAAATGGAAAATAGACGGTAAAGTTTGAGGCTTAAAAATTTTGTAAAATCTTAAATTTTCATTACAGTACTCTTTTATTTTAATTTTATTATTGTATTCGATTGGAGCCAGTGAATATCTCTTAACACTCCAATTTTATTAGTATTCCAATTTTTTTTTATTTATTTATAATAACAAATATGTAATTACAGAACTATCACAAAATGTTCTTCTCTGTTTTAATACTTGAAAAAATAGAAAATTGGAATAGTTTTAGCCAAAATAAATTGTTTTGTAAAATCATAAATTGGTATCAGTTTAAGATCTCACTTTGTATTTAAATTTTATGAAGCATATCATTACTAAATAATAATAATAATAATTGATAATAATTAAGATTACAGAATTGCCTATTACTAAATAGCAATAGGCAATTCTGTAAACTTATTTTTTGTATTGTGGAAAAATTGGAAAGGTATTTTTCAATTAATATTGAAAAAGCTCTCGAATGTTCTATATTTTTAATAATACACAAATTCATTTAGGCCATATTTATATTTGCCTTCACATTTCACAACCGTTCAACAATTTGACATTTCATGAAAAAAAAAAAAAATTCATTAAAATATTTTACCTTGATAGACTAGTAAATGAGTCTAATTTGTAAAGGCAGATAAATTATGAATTATGTGTGTGATGTACATTCCCTGAATCATATATATATATATATATATATATATATATATATATATATATATATATATATATATATATATATATATATATATATATATATATATATATATATATATATATATATATATATATATATATATAGGAGGAAGTAGTCATTGCTCAAATTGCAGTGCAAAGAATGAAGAAATTCATCAGTTGAAAATGAGATTAGAGGTAGCTATATCTTATGTTTGTGTACTGTGCTTCTGTCAAAAATATACCAGGTGTAGAAATTTTATATATATATATATATATATATATATATATATATATATATATATATATATATATATATATATATATATATATATATATATATATATATATATATATATATATATATATATATATATATATATATATATATATATATATAACAATTTGTTAGCAAGTCAATGTAATTATTTTTTAATTTATTTAAAGAGGGCTTATTCTAAACACAACATCAGCCTACCTCCGGAAGATACCATACAGAGGATAATGCTTGGACACCCATATTCTTTGGAGTGTTATAGGATGATGGATGATAAAATAAAATTGTTAGATTGTGCTCTGGATACAATGGATAGCAGTACTATTCTTTTAGTTTTAGTGTTTCTTAAGAATACAATGAAAATGAGTTATTTCTTAAAGGTACCGGTAGCATTATCATTTATATTCATTTTGAAATGAGGCACATATTCAATAAAAGTTATATCAAATTAATATTTTTGCTAAATTTTAATTTTGTAGGAGCTCCAGAAACGGCCTCATGCAATTCAGGTGTACATCAGCTATTTGAAAGAGAAGAATGGATAATATCGAAGTTATAGACATTCTCACGTACGTTTCACAATATATATATATTTTAAAGAGTATTTTTAACACTCTGATTTACACTTCGGAGAATAAATCGGTTAACTAAAGTAATATTTCTTATTACAGTTTTAATAAATTTGTTTTTAACATTCCTATATATTTTTCTTTTTCAGGATGTTGGGGCGTACCGAAGAAGCAGCGGTGAGTATTTGAAATTGCAAAATTCTGGAATGAGAGATTTAATTAACTACAATTTTTTAAAAAATTTGCAAATTTTTATTTTCTTATGCTCTCAATTTGAAGATGTTCAAGTACGAGTTGGCTCTTCAGTCTCAAACTAGCGATTTGCAGATTAAAAATTTGGTTAATGCTCTTGGCACAGTGTTTAAAGACCCCTTTCTAACTCACGAATCTCAGATGGTAAAGCAACACATTGAATTAATAGGTTTGTTATAACTTTAAATTACGGTCATTATCTTGTCAGATGGTTTTCGATTTTTTCTCTGGGATTCCTTTAGACTTTAAATATAAGAATTATCAGAAATCTTAAGACATTATTTTAGTTACTTTCATGTTAACATTGCACCTACTAGTTTGTATTGTTCCTATATTTGCATTTTAACGCTGTCTATACATTTTATACCTATTCATTTATTATTTACAGAAATCCAAACTAATATTGATAATGTCGACAGTAAAGATCAGAGTAATGCGATGTTACATGAGTATCCAAGAGCAACTTCTCTTTTAGGCCAGTCACTTCTCACCTCTTTGTATTATTCCTCAATGTACCACTGGCATGAGCCTGAAAATGTACAGAGTTCTCCTTTGTTTTTAAAGAGAAATTTTAAGATTGCAGACAGACAATTTCTGTGGACAGTTTTAAGAGCCAGAGCTAAGGTCAAACACTGGCCATTGCCAACTGATTTAGATAATCTGTTGGCTACTAAGGTAGATATTTAATCATATTTTTAGTATTGAATATATTCATTGTATTTTTTGTTTCTTAATTTTAAATGTCTCAATTTTTTTAATTAAATACCTTAAGTTAAAAAAAACTTAGTATTTTTATTTTTCTAAGGGATTAATAGGAACGTTGACTGCTTTGAGTGGAATGTCTGGTGGGGGAAAGATAGTTAAAAATACTCTACCAATAGAAAGAGTAATTGATTCCCTTGCAGCTACCGGAGCTCCTTCCAATGTAAGTTCTGTGCATGTATTATTTGAAAAGTTGGTTATTTTGAAAGTATTATTGTTTTATTGTATTTTTTTCTTTTCTTAGGTTTTATCATCTTACATAAATCTGCTAGGGTCGAATGAATTAAAACTGAAGTATGGTTTTGCATACAAATGTCATTTGGCTGTTATAGAGGTAATTATAACAAACTTCATTTATTTTTTTTTATTTGCATTTAGAAATTATAAAATAATATATTTCGTATATATATATATCATTATTAGTTTGTCCCCTTTTTTTTTATCTCTTGGTATATAAAGACTGGGACATACACACATTCTATCAGAGTAAGGGAAAAAATCAAAATGGGAATCAAATTAAATGTCAACATTTTCCTTTTTTTTTTTTTTTTTTTTTTTCAAATTAAACATTTAATTTCTGTCAAACTTTTCATTTTTTGAACAAAAATATATTTTTTATTTAAATCTTTTAAAGGTGAGAAATTCTTTTGTAAATAACCATCAAGAAAGAGGATGAAGAGAATTTTATTTCAAAGATTTTAAAATTTTTTTGACTTTTTTTTTTTTTTTTGTTCTATTTATTCACTTTGATAGAATTATCATTTCCCTTTAAAATGTACTTCGAAATTTTATGCTTTCTTAATTAGAACCGAAGTTCTGGATCTTTGAGAAAGTGAGATTTTCCAAAAGCCCCAAAATTGGAGGTGGCGCTTTGAGGCTCTCAATTGGTTGTTAAACCTCAAATTTACAGAAAGATAAATTTGTTAAAAAGAAAAAAACAATTACATTAAATATCAGGTTTTAGTAAAATCGGGGTTGAGATTGGTGCAACTTTTCATTTTTTTATGACTTGACATAGAATATGTCAACCTTCGAAAACACAAAACTTTAAAACTTTCTCTGTCATTATCGGCCTTGGTATTTCCGTTTTTATGGATACCCCTGTTTCTCATACCAAACAAGTTTCTAAAGAAAGTTTGCTTTCAAAACTTCACAGCACCATACCACCTCAGTTGCTTGCCCCATATTGGAGGCATCATCGTTCATAAACAAGATATACGTCAGTTCTATTGGATGTTTCCACTCTCAGTTCATCTTGGAAGTTTTTTTTTTCTTCTTATCAATATTTCCACTATCAAGAATTTTCTCCATGCCTGTTTTTTAGCATCCGAATTATCGCTTCGCCCTCTTCTTATATCATTATTACTAGTAGTCTCATACATCCTCCTTTGAGAAAAAATTTTGTAATGTTTTTCCATGCAGTCGCATCCTCTTTCTCTCTCTCTCTTTGACTTTAACCATAATCTTTGTCATTTTTTCTTCTCATCTTTTGACATTGCATATTTTCTAGCATATTCATTAATTTTATTTGCATGTATGTATGCGCGTATGTTGTTTTTTCTTTTCTCTGGTGAATGCTATGCAGGCATTGGCCCTTTCCTATATATATATATATATATATATATATATATATATATATATATATATATATATATATATATATATATATATATATATATATATATATATATATATATATATATATATATATATAGGCATATATAGCTCAAAAGAATCGAGAAGGTTTAGAAACATATTTAAAGCAAATGACATTTGGATCTCCAGAATACGTGAAGGCAGAGCAAGCTTTAAAGGTAGGTCGTTTTATTATTATTATTATTCAAAAAGTGGGATAAAAAGTTTAGGTTTAACCTTAAATGAATTTTATTTTTAATGTTTTCTTTGAAGTATTTTAAAGATATTTGTACAGATTAATTGTTTCCGTTTTTTTCTCTGAGATAGAAATTGTACTTTGCATAAATCATTATATTTGTAAATTGGCGATAATTATTATGATGATAATAATAATATTATTATATCATGCGAATTAGAAAATGTTATGAGTAATTTCTGACATTTACAGCTTTCTCTGTAAAAACTAGAAGTTTTTCATTGGGTCTGTGTTATATATTTTTATTTAAAGTTAAAAATATTTATAAATGATTTGTACTGGAAAGCACACCTTTATTGAAATTAGGAGTTTGAGAATTTTATAAACAGGTTTATTAATAAACAAGAACATGAATCTTGTTAGATATAGATAATCCTTGTATTTTGTTTCTGTTACCTTCCTCTCAGTTCTAAGATTAGGCCTTTTTTTTTTTTTTTTCAAAGATGTACAATTTGTAATGGTAATTTTCTATTATTTTACAGAATTCGAAATGGAAATAATATATATATATATATATATATATATATATATATATATATATATATATATATATATATATATATATATATATATATATATATATATATATATATATATATATATATATATATATATATATATATATATATTTTTTTTTTTTTTTTTTTTTTTTTTTTTTTTTTTTTTTTTTTTATTTTTATTTATATATATATATATATATATATATATATATATATATATATATATATATATATATATATATATATATATATATATATATATATATATATATATATATATATATATATATATATATATATATATATATATATATATATCCTTGAAAACTTGCTTTCTATAGGATTTTCAAATGTTCTATAGTAAAGCTTTTTAGTTTTGATTAAAATTGTACCACTTGAGATACATTATATTTTAAGTCTTCATTCTCAAATTCTCAAAGAATAGGAAAATTTCCATTAGTTTTATCTCATTTGAAGAACAACTGTCATCCAAGCATAAGCATTATATATATATATATATATATATATATATATATATATATATATATATATATATATATATATATATATATATATATATATATATATATATATATATATATATATATATATCATAGGTTAGGTGACTAAACGAGTATTTACACTCTTAGGGTTTGTGGTTTCTCGTGTCGATCTCATATGTAAACATTGCAGCATACAAATCAAAGTTGGAATCTTGGACCCTGTTTTTTTGCTAACACTAAAAATTATCAGATCAAAGATTTTCTGTAAATAGTTTTAATGGCAAGACGAATTATTAAGCAAACCTTGAAACTCACACGTCAAAAAATATAGTCCACATCATATTACAGTATTCCCATATAAAAAACATAAAATTCAAATCTAGCAGTTTCTTGTGTAGCATATCTGGTTATCATTATTCAAACAAACACCCTTGTTAGGTAAGAATATCCTGATGATGAGCTGAAATGGAGTTTTCTCTCAGAACTCATATAATTTGTGAAAATCTAATCCACCAGTCAGGAAAATGTATACCTTAATTACTCCTGACTACAAAACCTACTGTGGTAGATAGTGAGCCTACTAATGATGGGTTATATATATATATATATATATATATATATATATATATATATATATATATATATATATATATATATATATATATATATATATATAATATTTTCAAAAAATTCATCCTGGAGCATTCGAAATTAACTTTTTTTCAACTTGAATACTGGTCTCAGATTGGCCACCTCAAAGCGAAAGTCGTCAATCACCACTTTTACACCACATAACTCATACCCCAAAGTAACGCTCATCGGAATTATGCTTCAGCTTGGTAAAACCCAAGAACTTGTAACATGACACTTTGACATTATCCCCACGTGCAAACAACATTTTTAGAACATTTTAAAAGTCCCTAAAAAGCCATACAAGCACCATGTTCGGTGAGCAGAAAGAAACCCTTATTATTGTTTTTAGACACCCTGTATTGTATTACATATTAAAATTTACATTTACACATTCGAATAAAGATGTGAAATTTATTAAAAAAATTCAAATTTTTAAAATATACTTTTTTCAATTTCACCGTCATCGTCAAATTTACTACTATCGTAATCTTCAAAAAATTCTTGATCAACTCATCACTAATATATATATATATATATATATATATATATATATATATATATATATATATATATATATATATATATATATATATATATATATATATATATATATATATATATATATATATATATATATATATATATATATATATATATATATATTCTAGGTTAGCTAATTCTCACCTTCTAGTAGAAAATGGCACTTATAAATGTGAGACATGTTAGAAAGATATCACTGGCTTATATCTTGTTGCAATGATCACAGAACAAAGAAGTTCTTATTTTCCTTTACTTCGCTATACCTCTGTTGAATTAACGAATTACTATTTCATATTTTCCTGAATCCAACTGTAAGTGGTCTTTTGGGATACATTTGTAATGAACTTAACACGTACGAGGCCCACATAGGTGATTGGGTGTTCTTTTCCTTTGGGGTATTGGTGAATTAATTTTGGATGTTACCTTAGTTGACAATGTTTACAATTTGGCCTTAATAGTTTGCATGTTGCCTGTGTAATTATGAAGTCTGGTTAGTTATTTGCTTAATTTAATATTTAAATCTGTCATTTAAAACTATATAGTGTAAACTTTACTTCTTTTAACTGCAACAGTCTTGATAAACCCATGTGGCTTTTGTTTTTATTTTCTTTTTAATGCTGCTCATACTTCCAAAGTGTCTTTCACTTCGCTGCAAAGTAGAAAGGCGCCGTATTCACTGTAGCTTCGAACGTGGGCCATTGGAATGATGAATAGTTTTGTAATGTAACAACTAGGAGAGAGCAGCATATATAAAATCATCCTTACATAATGTCATATTTGATGTAGATAAATTGATAATATTTTTGACTCCTAAAATTCCTAAATGCCAAATGGTAACAATACGAAATATTAATATAGTCTTTTATAATTGTTATGTTTTCACAGTGCTTTTAACTTTGTTACTGGACGTGTCTTCGAAGTACGTAAGATATGCAATGGGAAAGCAAAACTTTAAAGTCTAAATGAACCTACATTGAAGGAAAATGTTTTGGGAGATTGTTGGTGCAATCCACATCGAATTAGTGTAACGATTATAGCAGACATCTGTTTTCCATGATTTAAATCTTTTAAGCATTCTTTTGAACTAAAAGACATTTCAATCAATAATCGCAAAAATTTTTTGTTACATCAGGATCATCAACGGCCATATGCAGCAAAGATTTTATTAGAAAAGAAAATACGTCTTTATTTTCCAGATCTTTATCCATTCAAATACCATCTAATCCAGAGTTTACAGAACCATACTGATAAGTAGTTTTTAAACATTTGATGAGATGAAAGCTATCCTCTTTCTATCTATTCTTCCAAACTAAAGACTAAATTAAAATCGGTTTTGAATTTTTGAAGATCAAAACTTTATCCCAGATTATTACAAAAACTTTCGATATGTCAACGCTAATGCAAAAAAAATCCCCGAAATGCCGGAGAGCAGAGGACCAAGAATTAGAGTGAAGGAAAGGATCAGTTATAGAGCTCTCCTTTCAAATTGGTGTTTTGAGATGAGATTAAAAGGTTTTAAAAAATTTTCAGGATAGAGACAAAAACATTAAAGAACAGATTAAGTCGATTTTACTATAATTTGAGAGTTCCGAGGAACCTTGTATTTGGACACAGGTTGAATAAGCTTATTCGGCAGGAATTAAATGTTTAAGTTGGAATACAGACGAAATAGTTTACTAAGGCATAGTGCATATTCTAAACACAAATTAAAAAGAGCCACTGGTTACTTTGAGGACTATACGCTTTCGTAATGCAAAGCTCAGAAAGAGTAGAAATAACATCTCTTTAGAATGATTACAATATTAGGCATAAATGAGTTGAAATGATCAAGAATCGCCTAATAATTCAACTTTCCCAAAGGGTAAAGTAATAGCTGGGTCGTCAGAAGAAGCAAGATGAGGGAAAAGAAGAAGCAAAGTTGACATTATTTTTTGTTTAAAGTTCCAGAAACAACTAGAAACCATAAAATATATTAATGCATTTTTAATTACGTGGAGTGATTTTAGTGTTACAGAGAAAAAAGATTTAACACAATTCCGAGATGAGATTCAGGAGTTTGAAAACATCTCTAGTAGTGAAGGCGTCTTCCGTAGGGTGATTAACATGAGAACACGCATAAGTTAAATTAAGTATTATTGAAAAGAAAATGAATAGAGTGCGCATTACGAGAGACTTTTCCATTGAAGTAATATTTTATCAAAAGGAAATAAAAGAATCACAACTGCAAGTCCAATCAATTTGAAGTACCAAAGCAAAATAATTTCACGTAGTAGGTGATAGTCTTGAAGAGATAGAACAGGACAGACAAATGAGATCGATCGGGTGAACCAAAAGGTTGAAAGAGTTAAACAACATAAGAAGAGGGATTGTAAGTTAAGAAAAGGTCTGGAATGTTTGATTTAATCTCCATGACTATCAGAGTTTCACCATGTTCTCCTAAAGGCAGTTTGTTTAGGAGTATATGATGGTAGAATTCACTAGCTGTGTCTTGAACTAGGAAAAAACCATTGGCATGATTTCAAAGAAAGAAGAGGGAATGTGTTTTGTTTTGGATTTTAAGAGATGCTCCAATAATTTGACATTAATTTAGCTTTAGGTTAACAAGAAGAATGAAACACTCAAATACTGCCTGTGGATGAAAATTGAGGATAAGGAGGAACAGAGAAGACCTTGTTGTTTGAGTGCTTAAGCACCTGAGTTTTCTTTTAAGAAGACTTAAGATCTAGAAAAAGAGAGTTTAACAAAGGAGAAATTAGAATAAACTGCAGTGACACAGAAAGAGGACTGTACTGGAGCATGTCAGTAATTCACCGGAAACTGCCACCTCGAGTCATGATGTTTGTGTGTGTGTGTGTGTGTGTTCGTGCGTGCATAGGGGGAGGGGGGGAGGAAGGGTATTATATATATATATATATATATATATATATATATATATATATATATATATATATATATATATATATATATATATATATATATATATATATATATATATATATATATATATATTAGTTCCGCATTTATGGTACGGGCAAGCTTTGTCAATTACCAAGGGTAGCACGATAACAACTCAAGCGTTCATGAATGAGAGGTTTCAAAAATAATCTAAAATTTAAAGTCTTTTAAAAATAAACTTAATCAGGTTCAAAACTAACAAAATGAAGTTATTTAGATAGCAAAGCAATGAGCCTTGAAAAATGATGTAAAATTGTCTCATTGACAAATTTTCGCTAGGTAAAAATATTGAAAAATAACATTGATACCTTTGGAAAGTTCTTTTCAGTATTATTAAATCAAATTTAAAGGTAAAATATTTTTTAACTGAAAATTCTTGTCACCTTATTAGAGTATGTGTAGAAAATTCCAAAGAACAGGTTTTTTCCCCTTAATACATGAATTTTCATCTCGTAGGGGAAGGGGTGATGGGTGTAGAGGACCTATAAAAGGACATTTTATATATATATATATATATATATATATATATATATATATATATATATATATATATATATATATATATATATATATATATATATATATATATATATATATATATATATATATATATATATGGTGTGTGTGCGTGCGTGTATGTATGTGTTGAAAACAAAAATGAGAGATTTCATGTTTTAATTCAGTATTGTTAAGGATAGAAAAGGGTAATAAGGCTGCATTGAAGTTGACAGACAAATGTAGACTATCTAATAAAAATTAGATGTCATTATTATGTATT